>JANHGN010018982.1:0-11448 GCA_024605025.1 Megaceryle maxima | reverse complement strand
TTTTTTTGTTTTGTTTTGGGTTTTTTTTGTTGTTGTTGTTGTTGTTGTTGTGGTTTTTTGGTTTTTTTGTTTGTTTGTTTTTTGTTTTTTTGTTTTGTTTTGTTTTGTTTTGTTTTTTGGTTGTGTTGTTTTTTGGGGTTTTTTTTAAGATGTGGCTGCCCTCCAGTGGTGGAAATGCAGCGGATCTCTGGCCCGACACGGCAAGCCCGTCACAACCCAGCCCACGGGCCTCTAGCCTCCGCCCGGCACCTGCCCCTGGGCCGAGTCGCGCTCCCTGTGGGGCTGGGGGCCGCGGGCCGGGAGCTCAGCCGTGTCCGCTTCGGCCCTCCCCGGGTTTGCAGTTGATGCTCGCCTGCGCAGACGCACAAAGGAGGACAGAGGTGGCAGGGGTGAAGGCGGCAGGCCCGCGCTCAGTGGGATCAGGCTCCCACTCTGAGTTACAGCCTTAATATTGGCAAATGTCCTAATTGCAATACGATTTAGTAACTCGGGGGCAGGGGATGCATCCTTTGTCTTACCTATTGTTTGACTGTTTGGGCTCTGCTAATAGGGCCTGGTCCTTCTCACTTAGGTATGTGATACCTAGCAATTTAGGGTCCTCATCAAAGACAAAGCTATTGGCACATGTTTGTTAGCCAGGGTCCAGTGCTAGCCCAGGCTCCTTCCTGGCAAGGTGAGTGCCCTGTGCTTCAAGTTCTTCCCAACACCTCTCAGGGGCTTCATTTGCAAAAGACACAGCCAGCCCCTGAAACCTTGCATTACTGCAGAGGAGGATTTAAAACAGTAACAACCAAGAGAGCTCCACTACCAGCTTCTCCTTTGGAAGAGGCCTCTTCTCTCCATCTTACAACTTTCCAGTAGAGGAAAACCACCTATATGAGGCAGGAATTCAGCACATTTTGACTGGAATAATTCCTTCTGTGAACCCTCTTCCCTTGGCTTTCCTATCATGTTAGAGTGATTTCATCTATACTAGCAAAACATCACTTCAGGATGAGGTACTCACACAGAGAGTTATATGACAGTGGAACAAACCACCTTAGAATGACACCAGCGTAATCAAAGATCTGGTAAAGCTCCTTCATACCAACAGCTCCCAACGCTTGTTAACCTGATTTTCATCTGCCACTGCATGTACAGCAGGAGAGGTGATGCTGAGTGAGGTGAAATTCTTCAAAAGTTTAGTTACTTTTCCATTGCATTCCAGCGCAGATAATGTTTAATTTTATGACTTCCTGAAAGTCTTTAGCATGAACTGAAAGTGTGTGCAGTGTGACTTCAGGGTATGCCAATTATGTAAATCGACACTAAAATAACAATGGCAACGTAGTTTACACATCACTGACATTAAATGAGCACTTCAACTTCTAATTGCCGTTCCAGTTCAATCTGTAGTGGGTCATGCCAGGAAAAAGTCATTTCTTGCCTCAACACTTACTCCTGTGCCTGAAGCATAGGCTGTACTGTCTGCCCAGCTCGCTGTGTTATCTCCGGGAGTTTTCTATATTGGGACAATGAGCCTTGTAAGGCAGAAATGTGTTTGTGGTTGATCTGAAGGCCTGTGTATAGCCGGATCTGATATCAAGAGGGTCTTGTAGGTCTGCTCTTCTCTGATTTTAAATATTTTTCTATCAGAAATATTGTGGCCAGCAGGACTAGAGAAAAGATCGTCCCTCTGTACTCAGCACTGGTGAGGTCACACCTCAAATACTGGGTTCTGTTTTGGGCCACTCACTAACAGAAGGACATTGAGGGGCTGGAGTGTGTCCAGAGAAGTGCAACAAAGCTGATGAAAGGTCTAGAGCACAAGTCTTATGCAGGAACTGGGGTTGTTTAGCTTAGAAAAAGGACAGTCAAGGGAGACCTTGTCACTCTCTATAACTCCCTGAAAGGAGGTTGCAGTGAGGTGGGGCTCCCAGGTAACAAGTGATAGGAAAGAGGAAATGGCCTAAAGTTGCACCAGGGGAGGTTTACTCAGTATTAGGAAAAATTTCTTCACCTAAAAGGCTGTCAAGCCCTGTAACAGGCTGCCCAGGGCAGTGGTAGAGTCACCAAGCCTGAAAGGATTTAAAAGATGTGTGGATGTGGCACTTAGGGACATAGTTTAGGGTAGAGTTGGCAGTGCTGGGTTAACAGTTGGACTCAATTATCTTAAAGGTCTTTTCCAACTTAAATTATTCTATGATTCTATATAAATAGATTCTTCACAGTCTTCTGTTCTCTTGGCCATAAAAGACAACATTTCTCCTTCTAGTTTGGCATTTCTCAGTCTGAGTAGATCAGAATCTGCTGGGGTAGTGACTCCGCCTTCCTCTCTGTTTCCACAAAGTCCCAAAAGACAACACCAAAGCACTTAACACGTTCCCTGAATGCACCCACACCAGAACCTCAGCCATGCCCTAGTACCTTCCCCACACTGCCTGCCCCACATAGAAATTTCTCACCAAGGGAGATCTGGCTCCCTTTCAGACAGTGCCTGGTGAATACGGGGAATAATGCCCTCAAAGTGTCATACATGAAAATCTGGTTATGGTTTGTACCTCATCAGCACAACAACCAACTGACCACCCTTCTGCAGGGCCTTGAAGGTGTGCAGCAAAGAAACCGAAACTCAACTGGCCACATTTCCTGGTGCTGCAATTCCTCACAAGTTCTGTGAAACTGAGGAGTCGAGCAGTACATCAGCTAAAGATCAGGCCCCATGGTGGTGGGCTTCTACAATGACATTTCATTTTACAGAGTTGCCTTTCAGATCAAGCCTGTTCCTCAGCTAAAACCCTGCCAGAGAGAGAAACCACCATTTATACTGAAAAGATCTGGTACAGAAGTAGGGTTTTAGGAAACCTGACCATGCATATTTGTTAATGTCCATTACTTCAATGTTTTTGAACTTTGTGTAGTTGACTGGACTGATTAATTTCTTTCTTGTTTCCAACTTGCACTCTCTTCTTTTCTTGGGCCTTTTTTTTTTTTTTTTTAAAGTACTTTTTTGGGAGAGGTGTTGAGCCAGTAAATACTCAACTAGTGGCACCTGGTTCTAAGATTTTTGATCCAGGTGCTGCTTTTCAGGACCCAAACACAGCTGAGAGTTCTCAACTTCAGATGTTGTTGGATTTTCTTAGTAAAATGATAGAAAAGTATAAGGAGTATAAGGATACAAAAAGTATAAAGATAGGTTTTACAACATGGGGAGAGTCACTTTTCAAGACTAGGAGGTGAAAGAAGAAAATGTGTTTTCCCCCACCATTTTGTTTTACAAATACTATTTACATTTATATACTGCCATCATGTAGTGGCTTTTTTTCCAACCTGATTAAATTGTTACCATCATTGTTGATGGCTACGGGCAGAAGACTTCATCTGGAAGATGTGGATGAGAAATTCTCACCAGGGTGTTTGACCATAACTTGTAATCCTTAAAAAGGTGACCTAATTTCTGGTCTAGTTAGAGACAGGTCTGCAGAAACAGTCATATTGCTCTATGCACATTGACAGTCAACACTTTTTAGTACTGACTTAGCAGACCAGTTAGACCAATGCTCAGCATTTTTGAAAATTCCCACTTTAGACCACTGTCCCCTGGATATGATAAGTATGTGAGATGTGAAATATTAATAGCAGTGAGCTTTTTTATAGATTTTACACATTTTAGTGAATAAAACTCTTGATAAAAACCTGTGCTTAAGTATGAAACATATACATGGTATGGCATCAAATGCAAGAGGGGCGACTTCTGAAAATGAGTTAAGATGTGTTAGTGATGTTGAGGTTTTGGCTTCGTAACGGGTGGAGATTATCTGAAAGCTTTTCTATTCCTGAACTGCGCTTCCTGTTGGCATTTACTGTGAATGTGATGTATGGCCATTCTTTAAAATACTACTTAATTCTGTTTTCTGAAGATGTATTTGTCTTCTGGTGGTTTGTCTTTTAACATCTATGAATTGTCTGTGCTGCACAGCCTGTCTCCTGTTCCATGAAGGATGGATTCTCACCTGAGAAGATAATTTACAAGATGGCCATTTGTTTTTGAAGAGGGGAAAGGCAGTCTATTCAGAGACGTCTTTCTTTCTTGCTCACCTTTGCTGAAATCTGACAGCTCTTCAAAACTGTTGCTCTGTTTCACAGTGTGTCTCAATTTCATTCATCAAATCTCAGCTTTCCTTCTATCATAGTGTCAGAGAAATGGAATTCATCAAGAAATACAATGCGGACCCAGTGTTCTCTACAAATGCAATATGTCTCCATTGCTAGTGAATGACAAGAGTTGCTCCTAATGATGTTAAGAATGCAAATACAGGCAGCAGTCATCAGTTTACATGGCTGTGCAACTTCTATACTGTAAAAGAAATTCCAACAATTTGTAATCCAGTTGCTGGGGAAAGGGGAAAAAGGGAGACTAACATGATAATCTTTTTTTACTGTTTTCTCCTGGATGCTAAAAACTTCCACATTTCAAAATCCAGTATTTGACCTGTGGCTTTTATCATTAAAAGGTAAAAAAATTCTGTTAACACCTCAGTACAGCCTGGAGAACAGCCAAGGCATCACCGGTGAGTTTCCTAGGCACCACCACCATTTATCTACAGTTAATTACCTGGCAGTATGAATGGCCACAGACTGTCAGGCCGGGGAGATTTGGTAGGCAGTGAACTAAGATTCAGGAAATCTCAGTTCTTGTACTTTTTCTTCCCTCTGTGTAACACCACTTTTGCCACCTTAGAAATGGGGATGATCATGCTGACCCCCACTTGTAAGTCACTGCAAGACCTTCAAGTAAAAGCACTAAGAGTTGGGCACTGCTATTGTTTGGGGCTAAATACTAGGTTAATGCCAATAGCAGTCTCAAATATCTGGAAACCCAGGGCTCAATCTTGCCTTAAAGACAGTGGCAAAATTCCTACTGGTTTCAGTGGTACAGGCTCACGTGTTTAAGTAATGTAGAGACAGGGATGCTGACTACTCCAGTCAGAAGATTCAGAGCAAAGAGGGCTTTTAAGATTATATAAGTCTTGTTAGGAAGACAATGAGGTGAGGGTGTTCCCCCACAAGAAAAATAAATGGCTGCATCATAGATGGTTCACTTCAGGAGCTTATAATTTCATCACTGCGAAAATATTGACGTCAAGTAAAATGGAGGATAATATAAAGTTACGCATATTGCCTTAAGAAGTGCATATTTTAGCACTGAAACTGGATAATGTTTTGCAATTAAAATAAAATAAAGGCAAGCGTGACGTTCTGTTTAAGCAGATTGTCTGTATGAAGGCTTTATTGTAGCTGCAGATTTAGGGCATATGAAAAGGTTTTCTGTACTCAGTTGCAGGATGAAAAACATTGCATCATCAGGCATTCTTGTTCTCTAACACTTCTTTGCCAGTATGCCTTTGACAATGAATGCTTGCAATTTTATTTTCTGGTATAAAGTCATGGTTTCTCAGGTCATTATCATTCCATTTTTAAAATATCCTCTTAAAACTAGACAGAACTACAGAAAGTAATAGTAAAGCTTTGTGCCTGCTCTGTGGCATGTGCTCGGCACAAGTGATCAGCTGCTGCACCTGCTTCACACTGGAAGTAAAGCTACTTGCAAGTTGCTTTCAATTATGTCCCTTGTTCCCAGCGCTGCCCAGTTTCCAGAGAAGCTGTGATGGGCACAGGTCTCAGTTCAACCACCACCCTGTAACTTTTATTTGGGATTTTGTGTGCTATAAAATTTACTGACTGTGAGGGGTTTTAGGAGAGCAACATCCTTTGGCCATTCCCAGGCCCTTGTCTGCTCCTGCACTCCCTCTGCAGTGTTCCAGAAAGCACAGTCTGAATTGCAGAAACTAATTATTATCGGCACACACTGAACTGCTCCAAGGTATGGTTTATCCTCAGAACATCTGTAGCCCCAAAGTCATAATACTCTTCTTGTATTCAGCCTTTCCACTGCTCTCCAAGAGGAGGAAGAACTGCTACCCCCATTTTTCAGAGGGGAAAAGGGGCAGAGAGTGGCGAAAGGCTGTTTTTTAAGAGATATACAGAGGCCCAAAGATCTATACAGGTCACACTGAGATTTTCAATGATGAACAGTCAGGTTAGACACAGGTTTTGGGTTAAACTCCCAAAAGTTCACTGAGAAGTACTTAGCTCATGCAGACATTTTTGAAAAGTCCAATACCAAATCTATTACCCAATAGTTTCCTGATGAATTCCCGCAGTGCCTTGTCCACGGTTCTTACTGCAACCCATAAATCCTAGCAGGAATATAATAATTTCATTCAACTACAGAGAACAGCTCAGAGTCAATCTGTGCTGGAGAGAGGGGTTTTTTACAACCTCTGTCAGGATGATAAAGATACTGGTCAGGGTATCAACATACAGATTCATTCTCAAAGTGGATCGGTCACTGCAGCAGAGGTGCACAGTGAATTCCCTTGCTTGCTGTGCCATCACCTCCTCCCTTTTTCTTTTCTTCAGGCCCCACTGCAGAATGGCTGTGGTGCAGCCAATCTGCTTAGCACTTTGGGAAAGCCTGAGACAACCTTTACATTCTTCCATACCTTTAACAACCTTGGCTTCCTGCTTTTTTCTGAAACTTGCAATGACATATGTACCCTTAGTTGATGTGCTTGTAAAACTAAGCATGTCTTGCAGCCTGTTAAGGATTACCCTGAAAAAGCAGTACCATAAAACATTAATGATGTGAAGCGTTGTCCAATTACTTTTATTTATTCCCATCTTTATTATTATTCCCATTACTTTATTATTCCCATCAACTCTGCATTCTCTAACTGGACTTATGCAGCCCTGGCTGTTGTATTACCATAGGAGGTTTGCCCTTTCTTAAATTTTCTGTTTCCTATACAGTATTCATGTGTATAGACTCAGTAAGCATTCACATCCACTTAACATGGGTATACTAAACACTGAATACATTCCTTTAGTCAGCCAAAGAATAAACTCCTTTCAAATAAATCAAAATACTAAGCAAACAAACAAGCTGGGGAACCATGGAATAAACTCCATTTATTTTGCACCTTTGACCTGACTTGCTCTCTGCTCCCCTGTATACATCCCCAAGCCTCAGAATACAGCCTTGACAGCCACGGGGTTTTGAAAAAGAAAAAGAAACTGCTCCAAAATTTCTCCCATCCCTCTTTGTCTGCCAGAAAAGGCAGCCAGAACATGAGTTAGGGAAGAAGCAAGATCACCACAAGCCCAAAGTACCTCAAATAATTTTAAAAGACTAAATGGATTCTCTAAGTCCTGGTTCAGATGCTCACAGAGACTAGGAAGAACCCTAAGGACCTAAAAATTAAGTTTTTTAATAAATCCTTAAAATATCAAGGTCGCTCTCTCCATACCAATGGTAATTGCAAGTTGCACAATCGAATGTGACATTCATTTCTTCAGTTTGTGGGAAAATAGTTTCCTTAAAAAATAGATTTAATAAAATGAACACTGCTTTGCATCTATTTTTTTTTTTCCTAAGCAACTTCTGAAATGTCAGACATTAATATTAAGGAATTTTGATAGATTAAAAAACCACACCACTCTAATGATATGTAAATATTATTTTTTCATTCCTCCCATTCATTTACAATATTGGATATGTTCTGATAAAACAAGCTGAATTCACCAGTGCCCAAACTGTGAAAAAGCATTTCTACAAACTGTCCAGATGAATATATACATATATGACAAACGTTTCTTTCCCTTAAGCTGAAATGATTTCACAGCTAGCCTTACTGAAAGCCATTTGCACCACATTGCCATGTGTATCCAGGCAGCTGTATGGAGATTTTACATGTTTGCTTTCATTAGAAATAATGAATTCTAATTTCATTAGAAATACAAAAGTCTTCTACACTGGATCATAGTGATGGCTTCTATTTGAAATATCTCTCCTGTATTTAACAAACCTTGTGGGTTCTCGGATTGAAAATCTGCAATATATATAGAAGCACTAGGGTAGCTCCCATGCATCAAGTAAGTTAGGCCATACTATTTGGGCAAAGTAGGAACCGGGTCCTGCAATGGTCTGCTGTGTGCTTATGGATTTTAGCAACTGGACATCTCAGCTCTAGGCTCGCTACAAGGATTGGTTGCTTTTGCTACTAACTCCAAAGCAATAACAAAAGGCAGGAATTGAAGACTTCATTGATGTGTTTGGTCCTACTGTGCATGGGAAGTTGTCCCGGTGCATTAAGCTGTTTGTTTTATCCATGCTGCAGGCAAATGATATGTACACGCTACCTAAACCAACTCAAACAGGTGCTGCTAATGTTACGGTGCATTGTCAGTCCCAACACATTGGGTATCAGCTAAGTGCAACCGTTAGCTTTAGGGTATGAAGTCCATCTCTTTGGCTTTTGATCTGCTCTATGGCTTTCCCAAAACCCCAAGTAAAAAGGAGACTCCTGAGCTGCCACATGATGATTATTTAAACATTTTTAAGCAGAGCAGCAGATGAGCAGAAGGACTGTCCCCATTGTGTTCAGAGAAATGTGATTCTTCAATGTCCCTCAAGAGGGGACATTGCTCCTGGTACTCCCTTCATTAGCCCTGCTACTGACAAAGGGATTTGTAATACCACTACTTTGATAGAAATGATGTGGACATTTGGACATTTGGAAGTTGGCACTTGCAGCTTTGAAGGCTTCAGTCACTGTGCTGGGCTTGCAAAGGAAGGCTTTCAGGCCAGCAACTGGGGTTCAGAGGGCAGAGTGTCTCTAGTTTCTCCCCAGTTTATCAAAACTGCAACTCTTCCTTCTCTTGTGTTGAAGGCCCTATTTATACCCACCTTAGGGCCTTCCCTAGAAATCCAGGTCCAAAGTAACCTGTCATATCACTGCCCAAGCTCAAAGACGTGATGAAAAATGTATCACATTCCCTGCTCCCGTCCCTTCCAACAGCACATCACTCCATGCTCTTCCTGGGCCCACTGCATTTCCAGAGAAGCAATGTCCTCTGCTTCCAAAGCCCAGGGCAAAATTCCATGGGAGCAAGTGAGACCCAGAGCTTCATTTGTATCTCTTCCTCTAAGGCTACATATCTACTAGTAAATTAAGCGCACCTGGGAACATTCCTGGGCATGGAGGCCAGCTGGCACGGAAAAGCCTGCTTCACTGCGAGCTTCTGCACCAGGGTGGCTGGATGCAAACTGCTGCTTGGGGATGGTCCCAGGAATGTTAGAACAAACCACAGCTAGAAACTGTTTGGGAGAGAACTTGGCCTGGCCCAAAATCATACTGGAGGTGTCCTGACAGTACAAACAGTTGCTGGCTTTTGACCAGACCCAGAAGTGTTCCCAGGCACTGCTTTATTTACCAGTGCAGGTGTAGCCTAAGACCATGCCTACCTCTGCCTGCCCAAGTACCACGAGGAGGATGCAGGACCCAGATTAATGCTGTCATTGCTTCAGTCAGCTGATCGTCATTTCAGACACTTGTTGAACGCACCTTTTATCTGTACCAGAGTTGTTGATAAGAGAGCATTTAAAGCAGTGTAGAGGGGAAACCACTTGAAAGCAGAGTTGCAGTGATCCAGAGTGCAGCTCTGGGGCAGGCCTGGACTGAAATGGGTTGCTGCTGAGTTGTGGTGAGGCAAGAGGACTCCCAGGGGCTTCTGTGGGGCCGTTGCCCAGGATCAGCCATTCCCACAGAAAGGCTGAAGGATATTTGTCACGAACTGTGCAAAGGCTTGCCAGGATCTATGGAGCTCTGCACTGGCACACTAAAGGCACACACCACACTGTAGTTTTGCACCGTATTTAATGCACAAACTGGTTCACACTGGCACATAACTTGTGACTGGCATTTTCTTTACCAAGGTGTTACACTACAGCCATAAACCCTGTTCTGGTTGCAGGGAGCAGGGAAAGGCATTGTCTCTTCCTCTCACATCCCCACTGAAAGATAAAGCCTCCTCTGCTTCACATGCACAACTGCTCCCTAACTCAGGTCTCCCCATATGCTCCAAGTTAGGATAAAGCCTTTCCATGCACTTAAGCTAATTCCAACTATTTTCTCTGGACCAGGTTAGGGAGCAATTGAATGTGCTGTTCTGCTGTCAGGTGAAAGAGGCGAGGTGACTCCAGGGATGGGGAGAGGAACAGAGATGAGCAGCTGTCTGGGCAGAAAGTATTGATGTCAGATGAGGATGCATCACCACCACCTCTTTGGACAGATTTTTATCTCAGTTTTTGTTGTTTGTTTTTTCTCTTTTTTTTTTAAACAACTATATGATGGAACTGAGTATGTTTTTATCTAGTTCACCAGACAATCACATAGCCCCCAATCCCTCCACAAGAGCAATCTGTCCATTAGAGACAATTATTCAGTCAAACCTTCACTATCAAGCCATAAACTGGGCAGAAGATATCTGTAATCTCTACTTCAGCACTATGTGTGCCCAGGGCTTGTGTGCAACAAAGGCAGAGCCACTTCTCCCATAGATGCAGCACCTCAGTAACACCTTATTTGGGTTCAGGCTTTGCATTTCCAGTGGCCAATCTTTCCCAGAGATGAATGACCCTTCCCTCCTCTCTCCATCTGCCATCTATTCAGCACAGGAACTTTCTGAAGGAAGCCTGTCTGCCAAGAACACAGTCCCAAAGAACTCAGCTGATCAAAGTGCAGGCTGCCACCATCCCTCCCCTTGGATACCTCCTTCCTAGCCCTAGCCATCCAGACCCACTCCATCTCTTCTGCCTAAACTAAGTGCTGCTGCAGTGAACATGTTCAAAGAGCTAGTTTGCCTGAAAATTAATCTCTTCTTGGAGCATTTACACAGCACTTCACTTAGTGGGGTCCTAATCTTGCTTGGAACTTCTACATTACAAATACATTATTTCCCTCCATATTTAAATAAAATGTAAATTCATTTAATAATGAAATCTCAGTTAAAATCTTTAACTTGTAAACCAGGGTTTGAAAATCTGGAGTCACATTCCATTCCTTGCTATAGCTAGAGGTATAGTAGCTAACTTTTCAGCTAATGTTGTTTTGTTCAAAATCAAATGAGGTTCATATTAAGCCTACAAAAGGAAATCATGATTAATGATCCAGCCTACCCAACTACAATTCCTTTAGTAACAAAAATATTTTGTAAGTTCATTCATTATTGAGATCAAGCAATGAGTCTGGAGCTACATAAAATGGTTCCAATTAGATTAAAGTGATTGCCTTTTTGAGTGAGCATAAGCTTTTCTGGAAAAAAAAAAAAAAAAAAAAAAAAGGAGGGGAGCAATAAAAGCTCAAGTAAACTCACATCTGAGATTTAAGCCTTCAAAGCTTCTTTTCCCTTTTTTGTCCCCTCTTTTTCTTTTTTCTTTTCTTTTCTTTTTTTTCTTTTCTCTTCTTTTCTTTTCTTTTCTTTTATTTTCTCTTCTTTTCTTTTCTTTTTTCTTTTCTTTTCTTTTCTTTTCTTTTCTTTTCTTTTCTTTTCTTTTCTTTTCTTTTC
>JANHGN010018979.1:0-23065 GCA_024605025.1 Megaceryle maxima | reverse complement strand
CCAAAACAAATATTCCCTCCCCCCTTTTTTTTTTGAGTCATCCCAAATTTTAAAAACTGGATCTTTGGTGGTACAAGGATGAGGTTTGTGGAGACACAAGTGGGGGGCCTGCATGGAGCTTTCAAAATAAACTGGCTTTCTTGCCTCCAGAGCGTGGAGAAGTCTTCAATGCTCTGGGGTGCCCCAAAAGCACCGCAGCCCCCCCAAGCTTGTGACCCTTCCTGCTCTAACCAGGTGAGGTGCCAAGTTTGATCCTAGGGAGCCCTGCAAACGCAGGTGCCCAGAGTTTACCACGCTGTCTGCAGGCAAGCTGGGAGGAAATCAGCTTGGTCTCCTCCTGGAAGCTTCCAGGTCTCCAGAAATTTTTACAGCCACCATGGCAGACCATCAGACTGCCAATTCATTTTTTCATCAGAAAAATACTTCATAGAGCTTTGCCACATCACAACAGAGATTCCACTGGAGCAAGGCCACTCTCCCAGTCACCTACATATACCACTACCAACACCTGGAACTACTACTTACATAGAACATAGTAGTAGGAAACTAGTGAGTGCATTTTGACTTTGATTTTATTTTAGAAGTGAGCTACAATGATCACTACTAATGGCAACTGGCTGTGGCAAGCACAGCTTGAGGAACATTTCAGACCCTTTTACACCCTACTGGAACAGCAAAAGCCTGCCCAGCAACATAAAGATGAAAATAAACTGCATACTAATGTAAAACAGTAATTCAGGTAACTTGGGTTTGTTTTTGCTCTAGGTTACTACAAGTCCTGTAATAAATCACAAGACAGGCGTAAACTTCTGGTTTTAATTGTCATGTACATCCAAGTTCCTCCCAAACTCTGTTTCTCTCTCTCTCCCACTGACACAACAGCAAGTTTACAAACCCAGCATTCTGCTGAGTGAAGACATCTTGGAAGTCTTGATACAGAACCATACCCAAAGCAGCACTGTTCCAAAATGTCTTCGGTCCAGCAGGAAGCCAAAGGGACAGGACAGCTCCCTCCCTTCCTTCCTACATCAGTGATTTGCTGGATGAGTCACTGACCCTCTCAGTCTCAGTGTGTCCATCTGTGGCAGTGTTAATAGTGACGACACCTTCCAAGCAAATTCCAGAGATCCATGACCAGAAACATTCATGTTCTGGACAAAAGCAATAATCTGCCTTTTCCTCAAGCTGCTCGCACAGCCAGCACTGGGAGCAGACATTCCTGCCATAATCATGAGGTAAAATCTATCACCCTTCTGCACCAAATCAATACTTTCCATTAAAGCATTATTTCTGCAGATGTACTCTGGACAAATACTTTAGTTGTGGGGTGGGGAAAGAAGATGGAAACGAGGACATCAATAGAACATGTTTTCCTCACAAAAGCTCTATGTTAATTAAAAGTATTCTCTTCCAACAGACTTCTATTTGTAGGAAGAATGAGATGCTGCAGACAACAGGCAATGGCGCGACTTCACAGGACCTGACATGCCCTCAACTACAACGTGACCTCTCAGGCAACCAACACACCCCGTGAAGAGCACATAGATTAACCACACATGAACTTAGTTATAATGCTGCTTCTTCCTCTTTTCTTAAAAAGCATTTTACCTCTCACTAGAATTCTAATTGTCCTACTGAAATCTTACGCTTTGCCTGTCTGGAGGAGAAAGCTTATTTGAAAATAAACCTTGCAGGATGGAGAAGTGACAGGGAAGAACATATCAAGTCAGATAAGTATGACTGGAAACCCAGAGGTAAAGAATTCAAATATTTCAAATGATGCCTCTATAGGTATATTCCCACCTCATTGCAAACAAATAAGATTAGCACATATTACTGAGAATTTTATGCCTCAGTAGAAGGCCCTAATTGTATTTCACACTGCTCTGAAGATTCCTGTAATATACACACATCTTTAATGTGGAATTTTATACCCTATTTATAGCGTATAGGCTCTTTTTGATATTATTACTTTTCTATGAAAGTTCCTTTGAAGTCAGGTAATTACCTTAAGCGAAATATTTAGCCTGTTGTGGGAACTGAACTATGAGATTTGTGTAGAACAAGGAAGTCATCATGTAGCCCACTGTAAAGGTTTCTGAGCCACAAGTGGGGATGGAAACATTAATTATGAAGACAAAGCTGAGAACGCATTTTAAAAGTCATTTAAAGTGAGAGCTGATAAATCTGTACAGTACTACATTTTGCTTCATTCACGCCCCTAAAAAATATCTGAGCTAAGCACTAAAGAGCGTAAAATAATTTTATTACTCGTTCCTATCCTTAGTAAAGCCACAGCTTTAGGTTACCACAGACCTGGCCAGAGTTGGGTTATAACTGAGGTTGGAAGGAGTTACTAAAAATGCGAATAACGATCTGCAGTAACTTCTCCCCAACCAGAAATGTCACATCATTAAAGGCTCGTAAATCTGGATTCTTCCTGTGCTAGAAGAAAGTGTGTTTCTTTCTCTGCAAGGCTATGAATCTTTTCAGTGAGATAAATGACGTATGGCTGCCATTTATCAATATACAAAGCTATGTCATTTTTACACTGCATTCTGGTCTAGGACTCAGCCACGAACCATTTTGTGATTGACCAAAAAAAAAAGTCAGTTTTAGTGAAAAGTCACCAGCAGATCCCCTCTTCACCTCCTCAGGCACAGCTCCTTGAAAATACCTAAAGCTACAGGATGTTAAAACACGATGCCACATGGTTCCACAGTTTGTCACACCAAAGTCATCCCTCATATCCAATGCAGAACATAACACACGAGACCAAAACTTCAAGATGTAACAGAGCCGTATGTACACACACACTGAAGGAAAGTCAGGCAGCGCAGGACCTCAAAACCCATTTATTGTTATTTTTCACAGATGGAACAAATTCACCTAGTGTCCTGAATCCAGGCAGGTTTCCCCAACTCCATGTGCTTCAATAATCTGAGAACTGAAACTGCTGCTTCTATGATATTTTTTTGCCTAAGCAGAAGTCTAGCTTCTTACTAAGAGTGCTTAATAAAACCAACACACATTAAAAACAGTCAGCAGGGAGTGTTGCAATTAGATGCTTGCACAGTGCTTCCCTCTGTGCCTACATGCAAATATTTTTCGTCTTAGACTTTCAGAAACTTCATCGTGTTGCTGCATTAAGAGGGACCTCCTCCCTTTTCGTTCATATGAGATGTTAGGCCATCAACTGTGTATCACAATTACTTTACAGAATAAACCAAAATTACTTGTAAATTGCCTAAAAAATCTAAAGTTCCCCACCCCCATGTGGGACCTCACTGCAGCCTAACTGAAGACACTGATACTGCAGTTTCATCCCCAAAAACTAAGGGTGGAGGAGAGACTAGGTCTAAAACAGCAGATGAGATATGAGTCAAGAAGGAAGTAAAAAGCTGCAAGAAGATGACCAAAGTATCTGCATCAATTATATGAAACATTTTCCTTTACAGAATATAGAAATGCTGCTGAATATATTCTTTTCAAGGAGGGAGAAGGAGAAACGTTTGGGCTAATAAGGGCAATCACAGGGAAGACAGGCTTACTCTTCATCTCTATCGAGTTAGTCAGATGCAAAATTCGCTCTGATTGCTGTGGGATTCTTTATATAAAGCCACAGTCTACAGAGTCCAGAGAGTGCTGCATGCTCTCAGCATAATTCCTTCCATCTGAGCGAACGATGCTCAGCAGTTTATAGGAGGCTCTCCTCCAGCTTGTAAAATTGGCCGCACATCATTTCGTAACAATGTCTGCAATTCTCTGTCTTCATATTCTTCCTTCCCAGTGTAACCTACTGAAGGGACTATGGCATATACATGAAAGAAACCAAAACAGCAGGAGGAAACTTTAGGAGGGAATAGGAAGAATAGGAGGAAGGCTTTGAAACACAGGCTAACAGAAGGATTGAGGTGGGAGGGGAACCTCTGGAGATCATCTAGTCCAACAAGGGCCACCCAGAGCAGGTTGCTCAGGACAGTGTCTGGCTCCTTCCAGCCTTGCTGGCAAGTGAGAGGCTCTGTGCAGGAGGAATAACTGCAGCTGTCTCACCTCACCCCAGGGGTGCTACAGGATTTAGTCCTTTTCTGAACCGATTCCACAGCCTGTCTTGTATGAAACTTTCAGCCTTTCTCTAAAGGCTTCCAATCGGAGCCTGGTGGTGTTTGACATCAGCTCTTCTGACACCGCATTCTGACAAAGGAGGCTTCCATTTTGTCAGGGCTTTGTTGCCACTGCCCTATCCTAGCCTGCAAGCATAGAAAAATCTCTCTACCAGAAGAGAGTATGCAAACAAATGAAAAAATGCTGCAAAGATATTCAGCGTGAAGGAAAGCCACACCCGTCACCTAGGTCTGCCCGAGTCTGTCTTTTTGCCGTATTTATATCCTAATGTTACAGGTTCTTTGCTTCATTAACTGAAAATTCATCTGTGCGAGTCTCTTGCCCATTCATTATGGTCTTTATAAAGATATTCCTTGCCAACGCCTCGAGGTCACGCACAGAACCATGGTGTGAACTATGCCAGACATGGAGTTTGTGAAAGAGCTTCTCCCAGGACTGTGTGCGACGTCCGCCTCTCTGCGCGGAGCAACTCAGAAATGAGGTGCAACTACCGCCGGCCTTTCCCCGACGCTTAGCGGCTGCCACCTCTCCTCTTGGTCAAGGCCAATTCCCACAAGATGGCACAGCACAATTTCATCTGAGCTTAATCTGAGATTTTAAATGATGACTCCTTTACTGATGCAGAAGTCTGCCTGGCTTACGATCCACTTCCCTCACAGAGCGTCTTTGCAATTTCCCCCAAATCAAAACATTGCCCGATTCTCCCCGTTGACAGCAGAGCACTATTTCTTTACAGCTCTTCTGCAAAACAAAGTTGTAATAACTTGAAGATAAAGGTCATTTTGGGTTGCCTGATCTACCTGAAACACCCACCGCTCAGGCAGCCAAACATTGAAATGGGAAGGAGTTGTAAATTTTAAAAATAATAGTAATAATTAAAAAAAAAGGCATAAGTGAAGAGCATGTTTTGGTTTTGATATCATAGAATCATCGAATGTTAGGGGTTGGAATGGACCTCTAGAGATATCGAGTCCAACCCCCCTGCCAAAGCAGGACCACCCAGGGCAGGCCACACAGGAACAGATCCAGGCAGGTCTTGAAAGTCTCCAGAGAAGGAGACTCCACAACCTCTCTGGGCAGCCTGTTCCAGGCTCCATCACCCTCATCATGAAGAAGTTTCTCCTCATGTTGAGGTGGCACCTTCTATGCTCAAGTTTATACCCACTGTTCCTTGTCCTGTTGCTGGGCACTACAGAAAAGAGATTGCTAATTTAAGATTTTTCATCTCTGATGGTCGCCAGTGCTACTAGTGTTTTGGTTCAAATCAGTCTTAAAACAGACTTTGCTAAAATCTTCAGGAAGAAATTCAAACTGAAAAGGAGAATTAACACCGGTTCAATCAGTACAACCCCTCAATTACACAACCTCTCCATTATCGAGCTGGAAGAAGAAGAAAGAATATGACATTTCTGGTAGACACGCATGAAGTTGGAGAGAAAAAAAAACATTTGCTAAAAGCTGAGTAAAAGCTTCCCCGTGTTTTCACTATCTCGACTTCTTTCTACCACTCTGCCTGCCCAAGTTGCTATTTCAGGTCCCCACCTGGGAGCATTCTGCACAGAAGTTCCCACGCTGCTGGATGTGTCCCCTCCTGGCCTCAGCCGGGGAGAAAACAGTTAAGTTGAGCAGCAAAGCAACAAGAGAGGCAGCAGCCTCCGGCAGCCATGGGAACAACAAATTCTACAGACCAGAGGCTGAAATTTCAGAGGGAAATAATCCCAACCAGGTCAGAGAGGGGGGCCCCGATGGCACTGCCTTGAGTTTTAAGGCAAAATGTTACTGTGGACGTGCACGGACCTGACTTTACCATCCTCTAAAGGGCCATAATAATGACAGCCACATACCTGCAAGAGGTAATAAAGCAAAGCAGGAATTTTGCCTTCACAAAATGTAAACATCCAAACAGATGGCGCGGTTATGTTAATCAGCTAATGTTTGCAGAGTGCTTTGAAGACGCAAAGTACTGTGGAGGTACTAAATACAGTCTTGTCTAGACATCATCAAGCTCGTTTTTAGATGGCAACCTTTGCAGGCCAAACAGGGCCTCTTGTGTGTGTGTTTGCACTGTGCTTTCTGCAGTGGGCTCCCATCTCGGGATCTATTCGTAAGGGAGGAGTAACAGAGGAGCAGCTCCTGGAGGTGAAAAAAGCACGAGCCAACAGCTCCTGCTAAAGCAGCCTGAAGTAGCACAGCAGAGAATTGGGCTAAATGCCATCAGGGAATCAGATGGAAGTCAAAATGTACTATAGCAGAATCAAGACAAACACGTCGCTTCTGTGCAGCACAATACGTAAAATACACATTCAAATACAAAGACTATTTTTTGGATGGTTCACCAGGAAAACAGGTAAAGATTGAGGCTGTCACAACAGAGAATCCTTCACAAAATGCACTAATAAGCCAGGATGAGAGAAAACATCTTTGCCAGAACCAACTAAGCATGTAGACTTCACAGAGCTGCGAGAAGTGCGGTGGCCACCATCACCCAGCACAGTCCCAGTATGGAATCTAACAAAGCCAGCTACGAACAATGAGATTACAGATTTTGTTGAGGTTTGGGAAAAAATCCACCTCAACCATTTCAAAACGCACACTTTTATTTGCTTTAAGGAATGTGGCACACAAATAAACTTAAACTCCAGAGACTTTTCTGCAATAAGTGAGCCTTCTGTGTCAGATTGCCTTGCAATCTAAACCAAACCTTATTTACTATTTTGATGTTAAGAAACCACAGATTTCAGAAACCTTTTCCACTCACGTTTCCCAGCCAGCTCAGGCTGTAAAAGGGGAAAGAAGTCTGGTGTTACACAAAAGGTGTAGACAGCTGAAACACGTAATCCTTATTCATACCCTAAAAATAGACCCAAACTGACCACCCAGTGCATAACCAGTACTACTGAGCATGGAATCGGAGTCAGAGATTTCAGCTCCCGGCTGGAGTTGGCGTGTGAAGGGCTGAGGGCAAAGCAGCTTCCAAGTCCCTCTGATATGATCCCTCTGAGGCAGCACGGATCAGACCCATGAGGGAATGGCCTTTCCCTTTACCTTGAACAGCTTTGCTCAGGGGATTTACAGTCAGCATAGAAAAGACTGAAGGAAGAAAGTGGTGTTTGTGTTTTGAAAACTGTTCTCTTTCACCCTAAAAATAAAGCATTTATTTTTTATTTATTTGGATCAGAACTGTTGGGGGAAAGATGGTTTTTATTCCTGTTTGCACTTTCGGAGCATCCCCGAAAATCTACCTTCCTACTCTGCTGGGTCAGCTACTAACTCACCAGTCCCATAAAACAGCTGTATGAAGAAGGTCCTATGCTGTAGATTCACCTGGATACTTACAAGACTTAAGGTTATTTTCTTGCTTTTGAGGTTCTGTTTTACTTATTTTCCAGCCTCTTTGCATCATTAATTTCTAAGCAGAAGAAAAGCCTTAATATCATTACAGCTCTTATTTCTCAATTTGTTCTCAAATCATTCCTGTCACTGTCCCAAAAAGAAAACTTTACTTGGAAAAGGATTAAAATAATAATAATAAAAAAGAAGTCATCCTTTGTACTGACAAAGACCTTTAAAAAGCAATGCCAACACCATACTGACTTCTTTCTTTCCAGGGAAAGTGTTGCCTCTCCCTCCCTGTTTCAAAAAGCATGTATATATATATATATATATATGTATATATAAGCCCAATATTCAATCTCATCTTAACTGGGTTACCCTTTCCTTGCCCGTAATTTTGCATATGCTCACATAATTATGGCCTGAAATTTGCAAATGCAATTACTTGCTGACACACTTTGTTATTTGAATGATAAAGTATTTGATTGTATCCAATGAAAACAAGATTAAGATGCGGAAGCAAACGTGTTTTAGCAAAGCTGATGAACTAACTTTAAGCTTCTGTTGTTTTACGGAAACGTGAGCTTCTACCAGCACGTCTACACCCTGTCATGAAGTATTGTCTGGAGACCTTCCATTAAAAGCAGGGTAACCGTATCGCTGCGTTACCACATTTGCACTTGCCTGGTAAGAAATACAGCTACATAGGAACAATCACCCAGGTTGGGTTTATTTTAAAAAGGGAAGTTTTCTTGCATAAAAATCATCAAGTTAACAAGGGTCTATTAATGGACCTGTAAAATAACTAACACAAACTAAACATAACTGCTAAATAAAGCTAATTTAGAACACGGATTGCATCTCGATGTTTGTACGTTCATTATGTGCAAAAAACCTTTCTGATTTCTCTCTCAGAAAGAAAACTTCTGAAAAGGGTTAAATCAGAACTCCTGGTAAGAAGAGCAGCTGTCCAGATACTGAACTACAGTTCAGCAAAACTAAGTGGTTTTTGTCCGAGTTTAGTTAGGTTTGACTTTTGAAGCTTCATTTATTTCTCACTTGCTCAAATTTAGCAAACCTTTTATTAACAAAATTCCACGGGAAATCCTTAAAACTGCACCTTGGGTCTTTCCAGGGGCTGGCCCTCTCTCACCGCAGTCTCGTAGAGCTCGCTGGATTTCCCAGTGCTCCCCATAAATGCAAACAACGAACCGGAAAAGCCAGATGGGGTTCAACTGTATTTCAAGAACAGTTATGACGTAAGATTTTCTTGATACAGAGCACAGATGTGAAGCTGGGGAGATTACACTAACAGCTCATCCTGGTTAGCATTCTTTTGTGAGGGAATGCCAAGTAGGGGTAAGCAGCCTACTAATTATATTTAAAGATATTCAGAAAATCTAAGGACAACAAAAAAAGGTTACCAATATACTTAGAGGCATTACCAGTAAGATCAGGAAGAAAAAAAATAAAATCTTTTTGCTATCAATATTTTTGTCTATCTTTGAATATATTGTCATCCATGAAAAAGAGTCTGGACTCATTCATTTCAGGCCTTGAAACTGGCACTGAAAAAAAGCTCAGCCAAACACACAGAGAGATATTTAACAAATGAATATTATATGGAATCAATCAACGTAACATGAGTTACCACTTCAAACTCTTCAGAAATTATGGCAGTGCTTTTATCAGGAGAGCTTAAAGATTCCTACTTCTTTTTTCTTTAATTTTATCGAGTTTCAAAGCCTTTAGGGATCATGTGTTTAAGCTTTTCTTTGCAACTGGGAGAGCTGGAAATTAACCTTTTTTACAGCGAGACCAAAATTCTTCAGTATTTCTCTAATCAGTAGCCTCGGAAGGCAGGTTTTACGGAATATGCAAATCAACACACAGCTATAGATGAAGCCTGCAAGAGTTGGTGACTATAATCCGAGTGACAACGCACCATAAATTGGATATTAACTTCAGGAAGAATCAAACAGGGAAATTCCAGTGAAGTCTTGAGCAGCGTCAGCTTCAAGTTATAATCCAGGACGTCTGCACCGTGCTGGCCAAGCCACAGATAAAGCACCGCATGCGTTCGAGGAGAGAGCAGCTCGCTATTTCCTGCTGCATTCGACAAGAGGGTTTATGTATGAGGGTCAATGTGACTTCTTTATGTTTCCAAACCCCTAGGTGACCATACTCAATCATCCATCTATGAACACTCCAGCAGTCCAGGGGGAAGTCCACACTTCATCACATGTATTTACAGGACCTGTCCCACCAGCACGGAGCCCACGGCCAGCAGAGTGAAGCAAGATGCTTTTCTGCATGGGATGTCAAGCGCTCCTCCTAAAACCAACCCCAACTCATGCTTGTATTCCTTCTATTCTGTTCCCATTGCAGCTACACAGGATCAAAAGCTGTTTACTCCCTTGGCTTACTAGGTTCTACACCAACAGGGATTTCAGGAGAATGTGCCAAAACCACCAATCAGGGCTTTCATGTTGTTGCTAGAGCCTAAGGACGGATGACACAGTGTGTTTACAGTTCACGCAGCTCTTGAACTCTCCAGTTGTCTGGGCAGGACGAAGGCGGCATGATCGCAGTCCCCTGATTACAGCCTGAATTTCTGAAATGTTCAAATCTTTCCAGCCTTTCTGTAGTATTCAATGCATTCTGACCATAAAATGTTCCAGTTGGGAAAATATTAATCCTCCCCTTACACGGTGAGAATAAAAATGAGGAAATACAGGCTGCATTCCATGTGATAAATGTCTAAAAAATTCTTCTCTGAGTGGATTCCCTGACTCTACCTTCTACATTTGCAGGAGACAAATTATTGTGGCATACAGAGATAAGAAATTGTGTCAGCTCAAGTTAATTTTCTACCACAATTATAAAAAAATGCTGTTCTGACCTTTAAAAAACAACAACAGTATTTTCAACTTTCACATACTCTTAAAAGTCATTTCTAAATGCTGGACAACAGTTCTTGTGAGTTAGACAAGGATTGTTTTTTTGCAGACAAGGAAACAAGATAAAATCATTAAGTGACTTCCCCCATGTCATTATTAGACCTGGAGAAAATTTCAGAAGACTTGATCCCATATCCTGCATTGTCCGTTAATCAACATTCCTGACAGAGTCCGTACGTGTAAGCTATCACCGCTATAGAAGTTTGTGTTGTATCTACTAAATGGCTGCATGAGTTGAATAAATGACATTAATCTAATCCCTTGTACTGGGTTGCTTTCCTGTTGGGTCAGCATTGAAGTCTGGGTCACCACACAGCTGTAGGAGACCTGTCACAAGGAAGTGGGTGAGAACATGTGGCCGGAGGTAGAGCAAGACCAAGCGCAGACAGAGATAAAATTAGATGTGGAAAGCAGACAGAGGTCTAACAAAGTCCTCTGTTTTAGCCACGGGGTGCTCTAAGGTTTTTCTATTCATGTACAAAACCATAGAAATACGGGGCTGAAGAATTCAGAGGTCCAACCTTCTACTCTAAGGCAGGATCGAGCATGTGCAGATTACCTGTGACTATCTAAGCTGTTCTCACCTCTAGTGAGGATGCTCTGTTGAGTAACCCTCAGGTAGCCACTGATGATGTTTTAACAGCTCAGCAATGGAAAGGTCTTACAGATTTTTAGCCTAAGTCACCTCTGTGGCACATTAGAGGGATTTCTTTGCTTCCTCTGGAAATTAGGGCAAGCCACTGACCACTGTCACTTAAAATACTGATGTGCATATCAAAGACTTATGTATCCTTTTTTTTTTCTAGAGGAAGCAAGCCAATTTTTCACAACTTTTCTCAGCAGCTACCTATTGGAAATCTCTTGTCATTCAGAACTTTCTCTATTGCAATTCTGTCTCTCTTGAAGTGAGGGAACTCAAACCACACTATCCCACTGACCAGGACCAGTACCAAACACATCAGAAAAAGACTTCAACTGTCCAACTGTTAATTTATCCTTACTTACAACAGGAAACTAAAATATCACTGAAGACACTGAGTGAATTCCAACAATATATTTTCATGTGGAGAATAAAATTAAATGTGATGCAAGGAAAGTCCCTGCCTTACAGAACTAGCTCATCTTCTGAAACAACTTAATTACACAGTCATTCTCACACACATTATAATCTGGCT
The DNA here is from genome assembly GCA_024605025.1 of Megaceryle maxima. Classification (NCBI taxonomy): domain Eukaryota; kingdom Metazoa; phylum Chordata; class Aves; order Coraciiformes; family Cerylidae; genus Megaceryle; species Megaceryle maxima. Next base: position 11,472 of record JANHGN010018979.1, on the reverse strand, counting down.
AACTGCCCTTAGGAGCTACAAATTCTACTTGTTGTTAGGTACTTTTATTTGTTCAACAATCTTTATTTTTCAGAAACGCCGTGCACCCTGACTTTTGCTCTACAGTCACCAGACCGAGCAGGAATGTCCTGGATGTGACGGTGGATGCACCTATCAAGAACTGCAAGCACTGTTCTTTCAGATGAATGTAGCCACAGGAAGGAGTTGCTGGCAAAGTCTTTATAGTTTGGACAAGTCTATGCTGGGCAAGTGACCCATCACCTGAAGGTGCTCTTTGCCTCTCTGGCCATTTCAGAGGAGAGAAAGCAGAGAGCAAGGTTCCCAGAGGCAAAGCATTCAGCAAACAGAAAAGAAGCAGACAAAGTGCCAAAGGGTCAGCGCTGCGGAGAGGGAACATAAGTAGGCGTTTGGGAGCAAGTCTTTCTATTTTCACAGAGCTTCCCACAGTGCATACCTGCAGGCAGAGGGACTCACGTGCAGAGGGTTTTTGTGCCAACTTAAATCTCTTTTTAGCAACATCAATCTTTCTAGCAGGGCCCATTGAGACAGGACAAGGGGTGATGGGTTTAAATTAAAAGAGGGGGATTTAGACTGGAGAGAAAGAAGAAACTTTTCATGCTGAGGGTGGTGAGACCCTGTCCCGGGTTGCCCAGAGAGGTGGTGGCTGCCCCATCCCTGGCACCATTGCAGGTGAGGTTGGCCAGGGCTCTGAGCACCCTGCTCTGGTTGCAGATGTCCCTGCTCAGTGCAGGGGCGTTCGATTAGATGACCTTTCAAGGTCCCTCCCAGCCCAAACCATTCTGTGATTCTGTGATTCTTTCTTTCAAAGATGAACTTGAAAGAACTGACCAAGAACTCCAAGTTAACAGAAGAATAGGAATATGGAGAAGCACCTCCTTAAGTTACAGGGTACTTGGATTGATCAATGCTGACTCCAAAGCCCTTTGCTTTTTTTTTCCAAAATATTTTTCTGCCAGATAAGTTCCTGGAAATAGCTCACAATGGTGGAAAACACCTGTATTTGCACAGCTCAGGGCAGGAAAGTGTGGCTGGAAGACATCAACTGAAGTCACCACCATTGACTCAAATGTGAAACCAGATTTTTCAGTCCCTTTGGCCAGCACTGAGAAATCAGTTCAAGCCAGACTCCTTTTATATCTTAAGAAAGTGCAGATCCATTCATATAGATTATCTGCATATTGCAAACTGTGTTTTCTCCCAACAGGCTACAGCTACCAACATGTGCTGGGCTTCACTCAAACAGCCTCTCATAACTCATCGTAACGCAGGTAATCTATAATGTTTTTTCAAATCATGGCAATAGATTTTCTTTAGTTTCAACCAGCGGCTGTTGAAGCAGACCAATAAATAACCACAGCACGGTTCCCACTCAGCTCCCAAAAAAGGCTGTCAATACATTTAACAACCTGCAGCATAAACACATCTTCTGCTTTCAGCTGCCACCGAATACCTTTCAGAAGGTGCTTTTTGTTACAAGTGGATTCAAAGAGAAGAAAGCCTTGAAAGGACACAACTGAAAAGCCTCTTTTTACAAAGGGATGAAGACACACGCCCTGCTGCACTGCATCTCCCAGATGAATCGGTGATCCCCAAATACCAGCAGCTAACCAGCTTTCTGAAAACGAGCATGGTAATCAGTCTGATTAATTTAACATTTACTTAGTTTAACATGAAAACTTTAACTTGGCGAATACGTGACAACTGATGGAAGTTGCAGAAGCCTGTAATTGTTGTCTTGGTTGGCTTACAGTATTTCCATAATAAACTCCCACTGTCAGTGCTTAAACCAACTCAGATGTCTGAGTAGCAGGCATGTGGCATTTGACAAATTGCTGGGTACGGCCCTTAGCTGAGGTTTGAAAGGGTCCCACTCACCTGGACTCACACCACAGCTTAGCCACCATGTGTCACCATCCTACAAAACACAGCGTTGAATTGATCCAGCATAACAATATGCAGTTTTATTTTTTTCTTAAAGTTGTTTTTCCACACGGATATTTTCAGTGTTGGCTCAGCAGTTCTGCCCTGCCAACAGTCATATTGCCAAAACCTTGGTGGTGGCCAGATGCATGGAGCCAGAAGGCTCTTGCACTGACTTCTCCAGAGAAGCCACTGTCTAACTGAGTTACGCTCTCAGGAGGCAGCAATCTCTAAAACTTCCCTTGAGCTTAGCTAAGAAATGCCACTACAGTAGCATATATAACGTGCTGAGGCAGCTTCCACAGACTAAACAGATGAAAAAAGATACAGAAAAATCAACCTGAAATATTAAAAAAAAAAAGTGTTCTTGAATGAAACCTGAATTAAAAATTAAATGATGTTTCTTTACAGCATCAGGTTCCTTGATGCTTCATCAAATTTGCAGTTCATCAGAGTCACTCTGAATTTATCTACAAAGAAACTCATTACAGCCTCCCCCCATCTCTACCAAAAGGGACAGTCTTTGGTAAACATATAAGGTGGTGCTTGGAAGAAGAGTCCTTAAGGGGACATCTCTAGGAGAGGTTTGATGCAAACCGAGAGAATTGGTGATGAAAGCCCCACAGCCTCCCTACCCCTGAGACCAGTCTATCGTGACATTAAACCAAAGCCAGGCCTTTCCTGGTGCTGATGCTGAACGTGTCACATTCATCCCAAATGTCACCTTCAGTTAAATTTCTGAAAAAGCAGCATATACAGGGGAAGAGCTGGTGTACATCTGCCTGCCATCCCAACTCCACCTTCAGCTAGGCTAAGCAGGAGTCACTGGGATGGTATTAACACTGCATTTCAGCCAGGACCATCCCTTCAAGGATCCATAAAAAATGACTAACAAAGAAGACATCAGTTTTTGTAGAAAAATCACAGGTTTGGCTGTGTACAAATAGACTTTTCAGTTGAAGTAAACAGCTTCTGGGTATGGCGCAGCACTCCGGGCAGGGTTAAAGTCAAGGTGGTTGGGTCATGTAGGGAGGTTCTGGCATTAATGCTCAGTTTGTAGGAAAGTCACTTCACTTTCTCTGTTTCCCTCCCTTCCTTTCTAGGTTATTGTTTTGGGTTTGTTTGGGTTTTTTTATTTATTTTTATTTCAACACTTTGAGGCTAAATCACTATCAAACCCAGAAAGAAATAAGAATGTGAAATGTCCTTCCTTTAAGCAGAAGTAAATGACCATGAGGGAGCAAAGGATGATCACAGAATCATAGAATGGTTTAGGTTGGAAAGGACCTTAAAGATCATCCAGTTCCAACCCCTCTGACATGGGCAGGGACATCTCCCACTATACCAGGCTTGCTCAGAGCCCCATCCAACCTGGTCTTGAACACATCCAGTGATAAAACAGCCACTTCTCTGGGCAACCTGTTCCAGTGTCTCACCACCCTCCCAGTGAAGTGAAGAACTTCTTCATTACATCTAATCTAAATCTCCTTTCTTCCAGTTTGAAGCCATTACTCTTTCTCCTATCACCACATGCCACGTAAAAAGTCCCTATCCAGCTTCTTGTAGGCCCCCTTCAGATACTGAAAGGCTGCAAGAAGGTCTCCATGGAGCCTTCTCATCTGCAGGCTTAACAACCCCAACTCAGCCTGTCCTCACAGCAGAGGGGTTCCAGACCTCTGATCACTCTCATGTCCCTTCTCTGGACTCACTCCAAGAGGTCCACATCCATGATAAGAGAAAGCTAGCAAGAATTCTTTCCAAAACAGAGCCCTTACCTAGAGTAAGGAAAACCACCTCTGCCAGATATGAAAATTACTTGACCTTGGACCTCCCTAAGCTTTTCTGTTAGGCTACAGAAGCAGTCTCTGCTCCTGTCTGCTGACACTTAGAAGAACCTGCTCAAAGGGGAAACTCCACCGAGCAAGCACAAGACAGATGCTTTGGCACAGGCAGCAGCTCCCCATGTGAGGCTCTGACAGAGGATGCAGGAGATCCAAGGAACTGGGAATAACCTGATCCATCTCCAGTTGTGCTCTGTCTAGGAAAACAATCTTCTGATAGGCACTTAGGAAAAAAGAAGTGCCTTAAAAGAAAGCAGGATGATTTTAAATGGTCTTTGCCTACTGACTACCACTATTACCAGTGCAAGCGAGTGGAAACACAACTGTGCTTGGCAGTGTTGGGCTAATGGCTTGACTCAGTCTTAAAGGTCTTTTCCACCTGAAATGATTCTGTGATTCTATGCTCAGGTGAAAAAAAAGTAATGTGCTTTGCTACTGTCAGAAACCCTTCAAGCAATTCTCTATACACTCACAAGAAAGCTCCTTGGTTGTGCTTCAGTCAAAGGAGTCTTTACACTGTGAAACAGTCCCAATAAATGTTCCTAAAGCAGTGGCAGAAGGAAACCTGTAAAGAAGCAAAGAGTTTGTGACAAACTTTCTTGATTTTATTAGTTTAGACATTAGGCTTTTGGAAAAGATGCACAAATTACCCACAGTGACGTTACCTCAGCTACATATTTGTCAGAGAAGCTGAGCAGCAGAGTCTGGGAAAAGTGCAAACTATTTCTCCAAGTAACCTCTTGTCTGTCTGGCACATTTCAGGGGACAGAACGTCTGGGTCACATAGGAAAGAAGCTGGAGTCACTGTGAACCTTGACAGAGCCGTGTTGCAAGCTGTGTGAAGAGCTTCAAATGAGGCAGCTAAGGGGGGGGGGGAGTAAAGTGCCACTGTAAATGTCTCACAAAAGCACTGAAAATACTGAAAAGCTTATAACATAAGAGGCTCTGCATTGCCAAGCCTTGCAGTTTTATTGATGCTCTATTTAAAGTCATGGTTTTTGAAAACAACTGGTGACCTTGGAATCGGGTTCTATTAAAGAAGGCCTCCAGCAGAGGTTACACAGAAAAGCCTGAGAAGCCCGAGCAGGCTGCAAAGCCTCAAGAAAACAACCTGCTTATTAAAGGCTCGTGATCTTTAAGCTAATCATCATTTTTGACAGACTGGCTCACAACTTTGCTTAATAGTTGGGTGTCAGCAATATCAGGGAGGTGAAATCCTGCTTCCAAACTAAGCCTAAATGAATTCCTGAACAGGATGAAAAAAATGGCAGCAAGAATGGAGAGCTATCTCTGCATTACCTTGCCTTTGAAAGTCTCTCAACAAAACAAAACAATCTCACACTTCTCTAAATGAAAGGGTAATAATCAAAACCAGCAGAGCTCCAGAAATACGCTCTGCTTAAGGAGCAGATCCTGGAAGGAAAGGTAACAAAAAGTGGGAAGAGAATCTCCAGGTTGTTGATTCCAGCACGATAGCTGGAGCCTGGCAGTCAGCTGCAAAATAGGTGCAGCAGCTTCAGAAACAGGAGATGTGGGAGCTGGTGGAAAACAGATGGATGCTTTGCCTGCTATGCCAGGGAAGGTTATTTTTTGCTGTTTTTACTTCCATCCACATGAATTATAATATACATCCTGTAGAAGTTGACTGTGAGGGAAGTGGGGCAAGAGGATCGGGCCACGGCCACAGCAGTGGGAGAGAACTATCAACACTCATCAGAGGAGCTCAGATGGGGAAAAAAAAAATACAGTCTTCAAGTAGGCCAGATCAAGATAACAGAGATGTAACGCCATGAATAAACTATCACTTCCACCTTGGCTACAGTTATCTCTTCCTTCATCAGTATTTCTCCACTCCCCCCCCACCACTCCTTCAGATTTCCATTTCCAAGACAGACGGAACATCAAGATGTGCACTTTAATTGAAAAGGGAAGGCACTGAGGAAGAGACGGAGAGATTAAAGCAATCAGACTTATTTCTCACTGGAAAGTTTTGTTTTTACAGGGAGGAGGCTGGTCTGATTTGAGTCAACAGTGTTTTGTCAGGGTATCATTGCCACGAGCAGTGGAGCATCTCCAGCCAAGAGAGCAGCTGAGCCTGCTGGCGAGAGCCACGCCGGAGACGGGAGCAAACACCAGGGCAGGGAAGTTCTTCCCATCCAGCTCATTTGGCAAATCACCAACAGGAGAACAGAAACTGTTTTTCCTGCAGGAACGGGGTCTGGTTACCTCTGTGGGACACGGATAGGTGTATTCTTTTTGCAGTCCCCTTCTTTCTGAAGCAGCTTCTATTTAAAGCTGTTATCATGCCAAGTGCTGTTAACAATAAAACCCAGACTTTTTTCAATATAAGAGGGAAATTAAAAATAGTTACAATCATGCAAAGAATTCCTGGAGACTCCCAACCAATGTCTGTTGGGTCCAACCCTGCTAAACTTGCAGCATGGAAATAATTTAGAGGTAAAAAGCCAGCCAGGCAACTCACAGGAGACTTGTCCATACTTTTCTAGATTTTGGTCGAAGTCTTTTTTCCCATTTGTTTTTAATATACCCAGGATTCCTCCCAGACCTGCTAAGCCCTGCACCGCTTTTGTTCATTCAGTTTCAAATCTGTTCCACAGACACTAGAAACAAACTAACAGACAGGAAAAGAAAAAATAAAACAACAAAAAAGCTTTGGGAAATGGAGCTCAGCTGCCATTACAACAGCGTTAAGCTTTCCAAAAACCAGTTTCACTGGCCCAACACACCTCTGGACAATGACCACAAAGCAGAAGGGCAGCAAGCCCCATCCTCCTCATCAGAGTGTCCATACGTTTAAATGGTTACATGGAAACACTGATGGTTTTCCTTACAGTGAGGCCAGAGGGGAGGCTGCAGATGCAGCAGTTTGCAGCAGCTCGACGGTTGGTTCGCCCAGGCTGCAGAGATGCGCCAGCCGCTCGCGCGCGGCTCGGTGAAGCTTTGGAACGGTGCTTTTGCCTCACGAGCAACCGAGCGAGTCAGTTGCTGCTCAAGACCTTTCCACTGTGGAGATAAATGGTTAGTTTACTGGACTCTGTAGCCATTTGGAAGAACTGGGCTGGTGCCACGCTTAAGTGCTGAAGTCGGGCTGGTATGTCACTTGTATAGTGTACACTTATGCAATAACACTGTATAGACTGAAAAATAACACTGCACAGACTGAAAAATAACACTGTATAGACTGATAAATAACACTGTATAGATGGATAAATCACAGCATGGAATGTATTTATATGTGCCTGCTGAGATATATACCACCAGGGTGAAGCCTCGCATACGAATGTAAATATTTAACAGCAAAAGAGGGGTAAGTCTGTGCATGTATCAAAATATTTTCCACTCAAGGACTGTATTTAAAACTTACTTGTAACACACCAAATAAATACTAGCTGCTGTTTTACAGAATCTGCCCTTTGTTGGTGATTAACATTCATTTACTCCAAGAGCGTGTGCAGCATTTGAAGCTGACGGTTACCAGCATCTCTGCGTATGCAGCAGGGCTCAGAGGAACGTGCTCCCCTCATTATTTCCTCAAGAGTCACCACTCTGCCCTGTGCTACAGAAGGTGAGGTGGAGGTAGGGCAGAGCACAGCGCAGTCACACATGGTACACTCAGACGTGTCACGTCCTAATGAGAACAGATAAGGCTGAAAACAATTTTCAGGTAACGTAGCTCAATGCTGCAGATAAAAGTTCACAAATGCATGGGTTGCATTAAAACTTTTCAAAGCCTGCGTGTAGCTAGATATGAAATCAAATTAATGGCCAACGTGATATTGTGTAAGCGTAATTATCAAGATGATGGGATGTCTTGAGTTAATTTAAGGAATATTAACAGGTTCATAAATCTTGTCAGATAGATTTATCAGATTGAAATATTTTGAAAACCTCACCAAACGAGCTCTGACTTTAGAAAGAGGAAGATTAGGCTCTGCTGTTGCACATCTCCTACAAAAACAAAACAGAAAGGTCAAAGCAGTGTGCCTGACAGAAATTGCACTTGGAAATTTCATTACGGATTGGCACGCACTCCATTCGCAGCACTAGCTAAAGTTACTTTCAGCCAGGAAGCAAAAGATAAAAGGCTCCTCAATATTCAACAGCATATCAAAAAAGGAAAACTGTATCTCAAGTGTGGAGCCCTCCAAGATGCTCAGTAGCACATACTCCATCTATGACAATTAGGCTCAAGTCAAAGGAATGTTTATGGATGATTCTGCCTTCCTGCAGGTCTCAGCCACGCTTCCCAGGCCCAGATCATGTCCCAACTCAGCACAGAACTCCCATAACGCAGCTGGGACTCCTTTCAGTCTGAGCTACACAGACAAAATTAAGCATGCCATAACTTAAAGAGATAATGGTATCAAATTAATTCTCCAGCATAATTGTAACTGTAGTTGATAAAAGATTCAATTTTGCCCGTAAAGTATCAAAGGAATTTTAGCATATCCCAGACAATGATTCAATCCTCTAATAAGAAGAGGCCTTATGTCATATATAGTTGGGGTTAACATCCACGCATACGATACAAGGACCTCCCTGATGCAACAGATTTTACTCCGTTCCATGTTATGCTGTCAACGGAATTGTTTCAAGCCTTACTGTTCCCAACATTTTAAACCAAAAAATAACCGAGTGTGTCGTAGTTGCTACAGAATCATGAAGTTAGGAGGAACATCTCCTCCGATGCTCTTCTTCTGTAACAAAGCTGAGTGTGCCTTTTCTTGCACTGATGAATTAATTTGAAACAACAGGACATCCGTAACATCTTAGGTGAAACTTCTGCAGTCAGGGTGAGGGACTTTTTCTTGATTTAACTCTTTCAATCAATTTTACTTCCAACTGTGTACTTTTGTTCACTTAAGATATTCCTTAAGTCGCTGATAATTAGAAACAATCCTCTGTGAAATAGCTGGAGCCAGGTGTTTTGCATGGTTTTGAAGAGGCTTCTGATGTCAAATCTGGCCACATCATCTAACAGACCACCAACCTCAGCTGAAGGGTGGAACTCTCCTCCAGTTTCTGCTTATTCCCCTCACCCTACCTCAGCTTCACAGATTAAAAACAGAGGAGTCTCCTGCCTTTCTGTACATTGTATTTGTTCACTATTCTAGGCATTAAAAAAAATACCATATAAGCACATGTCTGTTCTAGGTGCACAGATCAGTGCCATCCATGGACTCTGCAGTCTCTACAAATCCCAACACAGCAATTTAGACCTTGATCAGATCTAAACCTTGGCTTACCAGGCCTTGAGAACCAGTGTTGGCTGCTTTCACAAAAGGAAACACTTTTCCCTGCAATATGCAGATGATGGTGGAACTGGCTGTTACGGGCTGCTGAGGGTCAGAATTTCACAAAGCACATGATGACATCTGTATGGATCAGAAGGCTGTCCAGAATTGCAACAGTAAAAAGTCCAGCAAGAATATCAAGCATCTGACTTCTGGGTTTAAGCCAATCATGATGAGAAATCAATCTGAAGCTTACTATGCAGCACGTAATTTCACTGTTTAAGGGAAAAACATTCCTCTAAAACCAGAATGGTTCACTTGTGGACAATTAGGGGGCATTTTCCCTCTCATCCAGATGTTTGGTCGGGCCAAGGCTGTTTCAGGAAGAGTGTTCATCTCATTCAGGAAGAGTGTTGTCCTAAGACCAATACAGGACCAGTCCCAGCCACACTGAATGAAAGCACAAGTGCTTGTCCCCTCTCCAGCCATGGGAGGAGCTCCCAGCAGAAGCATGACACCCCATGGTCCTGGCATCCACTAAAGAGGGTCCCATTAAACTTGCAGTGGGAAAACGGAGCACACCACATGGATCATGCTGGGCTATCAGGGCTTATCAGCTCCTGCTCCCTGTAGGCCCTTTGGAACACTATGGTGCAAACTGAGGGAAAGGGTGGCTTGGTTCAGGAACCTTCAAGGTACGGGAGCTCAAGGAGTTCAGTGCACTAACCCCCACGTCCTTCTGCATGCAGTCAACCCAAAAGACTCCAGTGTTCCTTATCCATAACCTGCTTGCACTGCCTCACTGCATACCCCCTCCTCCCACATCCACTGACTCCACCGTGTGCTGAAATCTCCGTCTTTCGTCTTCCTTCACGTGCTCATGGAAGGGCTGTACGACAAGCAGCGCGCTAAATGATTTACACGACCCACCAGGGATGGAGAGGGCTTTACAAGGAAAGAAGTCTCGTCGAGCTGGACAGATGGTTGCACCGCAGGGGTCATGGCTAAGGAAAAGGCTGCTGAGACTCATCAAAAAAGGGAGGTCCAGACTTTACAACAAACTGCCAAGCAAAGGGTTGCTAGGGACTGCTGGACTGGGACAAGATTTACATGAGAGGCCAGCCGGTTAATTTTAAGGCTGGGTCACTAAGCAAATGTGCAGGCAAAGGATGGGAGGAGTTGCCTGTTAGATAGGGGTTAACAGGTCCACTATGCAAAGTGTGATGAATAAGCCTCACTGCAGATAGAGCTGCCAGCAAAGGCTCCCTTCTCTACGAGAAGGCACAAGCTGATGAGTAGGAAAAGAGAGCAAGAGTGTGAGGAAACAATCAGGCAGTGCAAGTCAGAGTACAACCCTAACCTCATCATCGCCATCTTTCTGCAGGCACAACAGCAAGGCAGACTTCTGAGGACATTCTGAGTGCCCAGAGGATGTTTACAGGAGCTTTCAGGACAGAGGATCGGTGCTGAAAGTGAAAAGCTAAGGAAAGTTTGTCCCTGTCACTCTTTTCTTCCTCCCATTCCCCTTCCTCTATACCAGAATCTCCAACACACAAACTGCTCGCCTTTGCTTTTAAGACCTACCTATCATTTCCTACCTATCATATCTCATTTCTCACTGAAATATCACCTCCTGCCTCTGATCGACCAGTGATGCCAACATTCATCACCAGCAGCAGTGACAAGCCGGGACAACAATCTTTGCAGGAGCATTTGCCATGAGTATGAGCAAGACTGAGTTTGTCAGGGCAAGAGAAAAGTAGCTGAAACACGAAGCTGAATTTTTGCTAGATGAGAAGGTGGGTAGAAACAGAAGATGTTTGGAAAAAATTCTAATCTGTCTGAGATGCTTCTCAGACTCTTCTTGCAGCTGGGTGTAATCCCACAGGCTCTCTCCCAAACCCCAAACAAGGTTGTGTTCGGAGGCTCCCGTGACTTTCTGCAGCATTTCCTTGCTACAGCTTCATGTGAAAAAATTCCATTGTTTTCTACATGAAAGCTCAGCTACCCCAATTAATTATAATGAAAGCCAGCAAACCCATCACACAGGCAAACCAGAGAATTCAAAAGCATAATAGGAGCTCCTATTAAAAGGAGGCTGCTTATTGTAAATAAAGGGTTGTTTTGATTTCATTTCTACATTCCTTCACCTTTATTCAGACCCATACAACTGTATCAACTTGACCAGGTTGCTCTAAGTGCAGTAGCTGTGTGAGCTACAGACACAGAGCATAGAAATGGAAAACAGAAGACGTGAGTGCTTTTAAATTTAGACTTCTGGTTTAAAATTAATACACCAGCATGTCATATCCCATGTATCACAGCCCCACAGAGTGGTTGAAGTGGGAAGGGACCTCTGAGGTCAGCTGGCCCAGCCCGCCACTCAAGCAGGGCCACCCAGGGCCAGTTGCCCACCACCATGTATAGGCAGCTTC
>JANHGN010018978.1:26395-105956 GCA_024605025.1 Megaceryle maxima | reverse complement strand
TTAGAAAGGAGTGGATTTAGATTAGAAATAAGGAGAAAGTTCTTTACCACGAGAGTGGTGGAGCACTGGAACAGGTTACTCAGGGAGGTAGTTGAGGCCCCATCCCTGGAGACATTCAAGGTGGGACTTGACCAAGCTCTGAGCAACCTGCTCTAGTTGAGGATGTCCCTGCTCTCAGCAGGGGGTTTGGACTACAGGACCTCTAGAGGTCCCTTCTAACCCTAACATTTCTATGTTTCTATGAAGGTACAGAGTGTCTTCTCAGCAAGTTTGCTGATGATAACGAAAATAGGAAGTTTGGCTGATACACCTGAAGGCTGTGCAGCCACTCATCATGATTTGGACAGACTGGAGAACTGCGCAAAGGGGAACATGAGGTTCAACAAGTATAAGTGCAGAGTCCTGTACCTGGGAAGGAGTAATAAAATGCACCAGTACAGGTTAGGAGGTGATCTGTTAGAAAGCAGTTCTGTGGAGAAGGAATCCTGGTGGACAAGTTATCCATGGGACAACAATGTGCCCTGGTGGCCAAGAAAGCCAATGGTATCCTGGGGTGCATTAGGAGGAGTGTTTCTAGCAGATTGAGGGAGGTTCTGCTCCCCCTCTACTCTGGCCTAGTGAGACCTCACCTGGAATATTGCATCCAGTTCTGGGCTCCCCATCTCAAGAGGGACAGGGATCTACTCAAGATAGGCCAATGGAGGGCTATAAGGATGATTAAGGGACTGGAGCACCTGCATTATGAGGAAAGGTTGAGAGACCTGGGGCTTTTTCATCCGGAAAAGACTGAGAGGGGATCTAATTAATGTGTATAAATATATGAGGGCTGGGTGTCAAGAAGAAAGGGGCAACCTCTTTTCACTTGTGCCACGCAACAGGACAAGAGGAAATGGATGCAAGCTAGAACACATGAAGTTCCACCTTAACATGAGGAAGAACTTCTTTACTGTATGGGTTACAGAACACTGGAACAGTCTCCCCAGAGAGGTTGTGGAGTCTCCTCTGCAGACTTTCAAGACCATCTGGGTGCATTCCTGTGTAACATACCCTAGATTCTACGGATTCAAGGGGGGTTGGACTTGATGATCTCCAGAGGTCCCTTCCAACCCCTAAATTCTATGATTCTATTAATTTTATTACTGCACAGGGATGCAGTGAGCACCATGGCTTTATTCCCTTACTTTCTTGGTTTGCCATGATGGACGGCATCACAGAGATAGTGTCTAAGCTCCAGAATACAAAAATAGAATTTTTTAAATGAAATTAAACAAAATAAAGCTAGGAGGAAAATAAGATCACGGATTACAAATATTAGATCAAAGACCGAAGTACTATTTTTTTCAAGTGGATTTCCTTATTAATGCCATCCCTTAATATCTATAGGAATAGCCCTTTTTTCATAAACTAGGGAGTGACTGATTAATCACTTTCACTAATTCAATCTTGGAACAGGAACAACATCATTATATCTTGGCAAACAATCACTGCCATGAAAGAAATGCTGCACAGGTGAGGTAAAATGTGTGTGAGCAGACAATTGGCTGAAATATGTTTTAATAATTCATATAAAACTTGGGAATTATAAATACCTCTGCAGAAACCAGGACTGTGAAATAATTCGAAAATGAACAAAAGCTAGGAACACATTTGTGACCAATTAAGCTATGTGATTGGTTCTAATATATGTTATCATTTTCCCAGGTAGCTTTAAAAGTATGAAAAGATGAACAAAATGACCATTTCATAATAGCATACTTCCGTAGCATGACAGATAACATTTATTATTTATTTCATCAAATACTTCATTAATTCAATGAATGCTTCCAAGTTCCAAAAATAACATTTCCCAGGGTTAAAGTCTTTTAGACAAAGGATCTGAGAACAAAAGTGAGAGCAAATACATTGAAACTAGGAGAGAAAATCAAAGGAGAGGAGTGGTGAATACAAGCTATAAGACAGGATGCTGTCCCACAGCAGGTCCTGCTGATTCTATGAGGTGTTGCTGTCACCCTAATGCTTTACCTGCCAGACAGTCCCTGCAGGAATTTCTGGGTGCAGATATGCCTAGGAGTGGGCTCCTCTTAAATTTTTTTTTAGTCCTACAAAGTATTTTTTGCCTTAGCTAGAAGACTGCATTTCCAGGAAACCCTGTTAACATTTGCCATTTCATTTCTGAGGACTTTTGGAAATACTGAAGATTTCATAGATGGCTTATATAGGCATATTTAAAAATATGACTTTTTTTTTCTGCATTATAAAGCATCCCTTGGAGCAGCAGAAAACAAAATTATATGTAAATACAAGTTATAGCATTTCTTTTCAGTGAAACTTAGAAACCTTTATCATATATACTTTCAAAATCTTGAAGAGGATATTTTCCCTAAATGTCAAATGAGTTTTTTCTTATTTTAACCAAATGTATTTTCTGCAGCACTTTCTATATTTAATTACACTTTGGTATCCATTTGAACTGTGATGAGCATCAGTCTAAGTAGAATTTGATCGCATAAACAATGGTGTTTCATTCATAAACTGTCCTATTCATGAAGAGGATGATACAGATAAATAAAATGCTGTATTCAAAGCATGAGAAATTCAAAATCTGCCTCCCAGATTGACCACCAGAAACAAAGTTCTGCTCTGAGACCCTGAAAGGGAAATAGTCACTTGTCAAATTACAGTCACGTGTATTTCTTATTTTCCAATCTTTACTGAACATATTTAAGATACTCATGAGCTGTTTTGGCAGACACTTATTGATGCATTTTAAGTCTTTTGTTAGCTATAGTCTTTAGTCATTTTAGTACATCGAGAACTAATCTCCAAGTCTGTCAGTCCCATTTTGCATTACAAATCATTTGTAGTTTTATAACTGTCATTTCCAAGGACATCTGGAAAAGATGGATTTATGAAAGGTTATCGTGCATTCTAAGGAGGCTGGGTATTAGCATGACTTTGTAAAGGTTCTTGTAAATTGAGCAGCAGCCATCACTGGCAATAAGGTGTTTTCTGCTCTAGTCAAGTATCTTTATTTAAATATTAAGGAAGAGGTGTGACCTTTGGCCTCAAAGATCACTATGATACAGCAATAGCACAATCTATTAGCTGTCAATGAAGTATTATGGCCCTGGCTCTCTCAAGACACCTATTTGTGGACAGTGTTATAATAACCCTTCCATTAGGCATCCCCAAGGCAAATAACCTTGGCTTTAACAGAGTCAGTTTAAAATTCCTTGGAGTAACATTAAGAGAATATCTGGTTTGTGTCAGTTTAGGATCAACTACCAGCGTTAGTCCCATTCTGTAAATGGTAAGTAGCTGTCGATTTATTAGAATTTTTTTATACATGCCCACAGGTAAATATTAAATACAAAGGATGTGAAAACTCATATTGTGTTTTACTTCTTACATGGAATATATAGAGATTAATGGACACCTGACAGGTCTGAGCATTTTAAAACAGGATCCATTTTCTACTGTATACATGTCATTTCTTTTGTTGATGGAAATTACACAGTGTCACTAGAATTAAAACGATCAAAAAGAAAAGAAAAAAAAGAAATAAAACTATAAATATGATAAAAAGTAGTCCAGATAACATTCCTATGAGTTGGTATGTTGTCCTATATAAATAGCCACAATAAAATTAGGGAACTGTCTAGAAAGCCAAGAAATTTTCATATGCTGTGTCTTGTTTGTGTCCACTGCATTTCCTGCTTTTCAGTTGTTAGTATATAATACTAAAATTTAAATCCAACACCAAGTACTTTTAAACTTGTGACATGTTTACAACAAGTCTTCATGTCTTCTCTCTTGTTGAGTCAAAATAAATCTGATTATGTTCCCCTAATATCAGCTGAACTGCTTTGAAAACTACAAGCATTTCCCTACATATATAAGACCAGCTAAGGTTTTTATTTGCACCTTCTGCAAGAGAACAGCTCTAAAGCCACCTTTCATCAGAGATAACAATCAAGGTCAAACTGCATTTAAATACTTTGAAGAATCAGAGGTACCTGCAAGTATTAAAAGTAACTTACTAACAATCCTATTAATATTTCAAATATTTTGTCCAACATACTGGTTATAGTGTTTCTTTTGAATTCAGCTTTAATGTCTAATACAAATGGCTTTTGTTGCTGAAACACAGCAAAAAGCTGAAAGTGCTTGCTGTTGTGAAATCAGAAGTTTGGCTTGTTCTGCAAATACAGCTTCTATATAACTTTATTTTCTGTTGATTTTAGCAGTAGTAGATCATTCCTTAGGCAGGAATAAAAGTATTCATGTGATGAGAAATTATATGATCTGTCCCCCAGCAAGGTTCAGTGCCTCTACACCGCTTCCCTGTCCCCAGAAGGGCTTTGATGAAGCCAAGGCAGTGATGGATCCCCTCCAGCCACTGCCCCCAGGACTCCCCTGCTCAAGGAAGGTTTACACATTGCAGCAGAAGAAAGCACCTGAATTAAAATACCTCAGTGTTAAATTGGCCAGTTCTCTTTGCTTAGTTTTGAAGAGTCCTCTTTCCACTTCTTCACCACATGCAGTTCTTCACCTCCTTAGAGGGTTTTATAGGAGAAGGAAGAATAAAGGGAAAAAAAGCTGTGGAGGCAATAGTCTACCATGCTGTGATCCACCTCCTTATGGATGCAGTGGGATTTATGCCCTTGGCTAATGAAGGCAGAAGAGACAACTTCTACCTGAGTCGTCCGGAAATATTTTGAACTTCCAGTGCAGATTCATGTTATAGCCAAGAGTATTTGGCTTCTGTGCAATTGTCATAATTACCCTGAGAAACATGGGCTTCAGGATCAATCTTTTTAGCCATCTTCTCTCCCCTAGCAGGTTCTGGCTTGGAAGCCAGCCCCTGGTAAGAGAAAGAACCTCCTGAGTCAGACTGGACAATGCCAACATTTTGCAGCAGCTATTTTGGCCCTAACATTCTCAGAGTTAGAAGCTGTGTGTCCAAAAGTACAGCACAGTGAAAGATGGGCTCACCTTTCTTGTGACCCCAACAAGCTTATTTCACATCAATGCCAGGAAACTCCACATAGTTTCAAAGCAAACAATTAAGTTGAGGATTACAGTAGTTGTTTCCAAGTGTTCAGTTCTCACATATTGCACGCTGTCAAGGCAATATTCGCTCTCAATAAAGGGCACTTGACTTTTGGTTCATTCTGCCTTTAGCACTCCTCACACAGCGATATTGGATACAAAGCCATTTTCTTTCATAGGGCGATACATGGCAGAATCTAGGATGTAATTTAAAGGGCTCTATTGATATCATAAATTACAAGAAGTCTGCTGAAGGAGTTTATGAATGGCAGTAAAAACCTGAAACTGAATTACATCATTAGAATCATGCACCACATATATGTATTATTATTTATAATACAGACCTAAGTATCCCTGTATTTTATAGGGATTTTATAGGGATTTCCAGGAAGATACTGTAGGATCTTGTGCTAAATAGGAATAGGACTTCCACAGACATTTGCTATCAGATGTGTTCCCATAATGGAATAGAGAAATTATTTTTGTGAAGTTACTTCATAAAGGAGGAAAGAAACCCAGGTCTCCAAGCCTAGGAAAGTGCAATATCTGCCATGCTTTCTCCAAGATAAGTTCCTTGTGCCATGCTCTGAGTAACATCTTAGCTCCACATACCAGCAGATTGAATTTGAAGAGGACACTGAGGATATTCATTATTTCAGTACACAGAATCTGTGTCCATATTTTGGAGTACATATAAAAACCTGATTTGGGAAATAGCTGTCATTCAGACCACTGTCTCTGTGCTTTAAAATTCCCTGGCTGGTACCAGAATCTAACACAAGCACTTTAACAATATGGTTAAACAAAGACAGAAAGAATAACAGGAAAACTATAGTCTCGCAGAAATGGACTGTGTACAGTCCACAATTACTTACTCTGTTTGCTTAAGAATTTAGTTCCCCAAAATAGAGTAATGCATAGCCTGTATTCAGACTCCAGACATGTACTTAAGGAAATAGGCTTTGAAGGGCAGAGACAAAATAGGCACAGTTTTGCAAATATTTTTGCGTGAAATGTACTTAATTCTCTGCCTTGCTACAATAAGACATGAGTCTGGAAACTTCAGTAATAACCATATTTTTATTGGCCTATCAAAAAGATAATTTTGTAAGCTCAAGCATAAAACGCCTTATTTAGAAGAATGACCCCATTAAAGCAACAAACCCTTGATGTAAATTCTGCTCCCACCAGCAAGGTTATCAAGAACATACCTGTGCACCTCCTAGTAACACTGAAAGTGCCTGGAGCCAACAACCACTCAGTCTGGGATTTTGGGGACCTAAGGGAACCAGACATATTTCTGACTGGATTTCAATACAATGAGCATCAAAACTAAGTTAGTTCCTCTGAAATGGCAAGGTTTAAATGCCAAATAAGTTTATTTTACGCCCATGGCTGGTAACATTGAGGATCAAGATACATTTAAAAAAAAATAATAATTCTGGCCTATAAAATAATCACATAATTACTTGTCACAGCTACCAACCTGTTAAACCACTGACTGATCTGCCAGGTTCAGCTGAGGCTGCAGCTTATTTCTGACACGCAGGAGTAGCTGGTGCTCCTCACACTTGCACCAGCCTCTGGAGGAGGAAGAACAGAAAGGAAGGAAGCAAACAACATTTGTGTTTTATCATCTGGAATTTGGCACAATTTGAAAAGGGAGAGAATTAAATAGGAGAGGTGGGTGAGGAGAGATACGCATAACTTACTACAAATACCCTGAAATAAAGTCCTTTATTTTCCTGCAAGAAATAACAGAGCCCAGCCCAGTACTCCTCTGCCTGCTTTTCAGGATGACATTTGCCATTGAGCAGAGATATCTTTTTTGGTGCACCAGATCACATTTGTGAAATTTTTGGATCAAGAATATACCTTCTTTTGTTTTCCATGATCCCTTGCCTGGGTTGTCCCAGGCTTTGCTTTCACTTGCCCAAAAGAAGCTCTACCCACTGCAAAAAGCAAGTCAAATTCAGTGTAAACAAGAGTGTAAATTCCCTTAGTGGAGACAATGTCCCTTGAATGTTTATTGCAGAAGTTAGTTCTCTGGTCCGTGCTTTATAGGTGACTATGCTTTGTTTTGCAGAAGGACTAAATTGCTTTCTGTCAGTTTGTTTTTATAGCAAGCTGACCGTGTATATTAGCTGTTCTGTAGTAGAAATGGTTTACCAGTGGAAACGATGAAATGGCATTTCTGCAATGACTTTTGTTTCCAAATGGCTCTGTAGCAATGCAGGATTTTCTCTTGGTGAAGTTCCTCCCTGTATCGATGAGGAAAGGTGCCCATGCCACAGATAAACTCATCAATAGAAAGACATTATATTAAATCTCATTTAAACTATGATATATATATATATCAATTACCTTTAAAGGTTGACTCCTAGTCCAAACTTGAGGTCACATCCAAGATGGTATTCTATGATTCTATGAAGAATTTTTAATGCTAGCATCTTGTGTTTTAAAAAGACACATTTCCTTTAACTCAGCCTACTTGTGGGACAGTATGTAAAAAATGTAGCTAACAGTTTTTCCAAATTGTGCATAATAAATTTAAATAAATTGGAATAATTTGATAACCGAAGGGAAGTCCATTGCAAGTAAATACAATGTACAAAAATGTGATTATGTAAAATGCTTAAAAAAAAACAAACCCAAAACTCTTGTTAACCGCCATTCACAAAATTAATGTTCTCACGGGGTTTGTACTAGGAAGAGCTCTTGGCCTGTGGTGGGCTTTGGCTACACCCTGAGGATCAGTGGGATGAAGTCTGCAAGGTCTGCAGAGGAGCTCAAGCACATTGCCAAATACTTCTTTGCTCTTATGGGCAGGCAGACTGTGTAACCTTAGTTTTGCATTTATGGATTTTGAACCTGTTAGGTGGTAGCCAGGTTGCAAGGTAACCCTGCTCTGGATATGAGGCAGGATGATTAGGAGACCTGCACCAGCTCCAAAGAAGAAATCCAGGTGGAAAGTGAGACTGGGGAGAGGTGTACCTCCTTGGAGAGATGGGAGGACAGGGCACATAAGAGGCTTTGTTCATTTGACTCTGCCAGAGATGGGACTGCTGCAGAAAAAGAGAGATAGCTGTCACTGCTGCCTTCATGGCACAGACAATGTCTGGGGACATCCCTGGAGTATCATCAGGGTGTGACTTAGGCCACATAAATGTTAGCATGCTTGAGCTCCAGAGGCCTAAAAGATAAAATAAATTTCTAATCCATGAGTAAGTTTTTAAAATGCAAAAGCACTTTGAGGAAGCCATTACTTTTTGAATATTTTCTCTTTTGCAGACACAGTGCCCATCTAGGAATGTTTATGATTTTATTCCAGAAAATTAATAGATACGATATCACGTAAATCATAGCACTTCACAGAATACATTGTTTATTGCCTCTTTTCACAGGAAAATTCAGAGGGAAGTTTCCAACATGAATATCTCTGCTCATAGCAACAATCTGTGATGTGACTTTCTGGATAACCTAGCACAAAAACCCCAATATTTTGCAGAGTGAAAATCAACATCTTAAGTCCCACCTAGAAATCAAAGGAAAAAAGATCTTAGATCTAGGGTCTAGGTGCTGATACAAGGACTGATAGGTTTTCCAAGGAAGTAAAATGATTAGGATAACTGGCCATTTGAACCTTTTAAGGTAATGATGTTTCTAAGGTAAGGATGTCAACATCCTAAAGTGCACAAATGAAATGAATGTATTAGTCACAATCTTCACACTTTAGTACTTATACTTAGGTACAAAGATTTCATCTGGGGGAAAAATGCAGTTTGGAAAGTAATCAACATGACATTTGAATATGACATATCTGTATCAATTTGCAATGAAATTTGAAAATAGAAATATCTGGTTATTTCTTATGATTTGGGGCATTTCTCCTTCTTATACAAAGTGTTGTCTATCAAACTCATAAGCATACAAATCTCTTTGACTACACTATTGTTCAATCTGCCTGTTCATAACTCAGCCTCTTATTCCATTATAATGCTTGAATGATTCACATGCAATGTTTCCAATCCACTTTTCCTATCTTGTGAAACTTTTTAACGAAATGTTAGCATTTGCAGGCACCAGATGTTTTGACATAAGGAGAAGCAATATGTAAATTTTAATCCACGCTAGGAACAATAGCCTGGAGGCACTTTTTTCTTATTACATGAATCATATACTTAACCACAATGTGGTGGATTATATCAAGATCATCACCGTCCTGAATATAGAACACTTGTCTTTTGGTTGCCAATTAATGAAACTGATATATGTTTATCTTGATTGGTAGCAGTGATTTAACCAATAAGCCTTGGCATACTTCACTGCTGCAGCATCTTTTACAATTAGACTTTTGGTCTGTTTATTATCACAACTTCTTACATTTTCCTCAAACCTCTCATTGGTTGTCAATACAAATGATGCTGACATCATCTGTCAATTGGAAATATCACTACTTTTAATCAAGCACTGTATCACCTAGTGCTTTTCTAATCTCTGAAATAACTTTTGATTTTATTTTCTGATGCTGTTTATTTAATCCTTAATTGTCCGAGTCTGCAACAGGCAGAACATCACCTTTCTTCAAAGTGAACTGAGAGCTCCCAGTCCCTTACAAAGGAGCTGAGTACCTTTTATGATCAAATCCCAAGTACATAATAAATACGCTAAAAAAGAAAAGCTTCTTTCCATGTTTAATCACTGAACTTTAAATAATATTTATAATAATATTCTGTTTTAATACTAATAGGGATGTCTTAATAATTTGATGAAATAAAGAACCTGGAAAACATCTTTATTACAAATGGAATGTTTATCTGATGTACACAAACAATGAGCACTATTTTACATAAAACAATGAACTATTACAAAACTATAGCTGAAATACATATTACTACTCATCAACTTTTTCATCTTTTCATGCACAGAAGGCACAAAATATCTTCTAAAGAAAGCAGCACTTTTGATACCAGGAACTCAAAATGCAATCCGAATCCTTACTTAATTCATTAAGTGAGAGTATCTTTTAGTGTCAAATGCTACCTAATTATGAGCTTTAAAAAAAATGGTTTACATCCTGAAATACAATATTCTGTTTATCCTAGATTGTCTGGGGAACATCTAGTACATTAAAAGGTTTTTGTAGCTCTTCTTAGTGATTTAACTGATATCATCATGCCTGCTAGCAATTTTGCAACATTCTGAAAACACTTTCCATAAATCAAAGCCTTAGCAGCAGGAATAAGCAGATGGCAGGAGACCATATTAAAGAATGTATCAATTATTTTTATTAATGGGACGCTACTGGATCATGATGTATCATAATGGACTAAATGTTTAGCAGTTGTGAAGTGTTTTGTCTGTTAGGTATCTCAGATGTTCTTAGCGGATGTTATTATATTGTCTTGTGACGGTATTCTTGGAGGGACCAGTTAGTGAAGTTTCACGAGGGACATATAAAGAGATGTTTTAATTTCAATCCTTTAATTGTATTCATTTAATAAACATAAAATACCAGCATGTATAAAATGTAATTTTAAAAAGATTGCATATACAGTGCATAATAAAGTACATTCTGTCTGTACATTTCGACTCAGAAAACAAGATACTATATGGTTAACAATGAAAAATAGCAATTATTATAAAAATATTCTACAGTCTCATAATAGTAATGTAAATGCCTTTACTTATCTAAGAGATTTAACATAATTTTAAATTACAATAATTTTACATCCTCCATTGATATATACAGCCCTATTAAAGTCAAAAGGTATTATAGTAACAATGTTCTTATTAAGATTAAATGTCTGACTTATATTTAGGTTTTTTACTATATAGAGGAACTGTGTTCCTGTCTGTTAAAATTGTTTGCACTTACTGTAGTTTTTCACACTATCCATGCTATGCACAACAAAATAATTTAGGCTTCTGTTCTTAGTATCTATATCCATTTCATGAATTAAACAGGATGTTAATATTTCAACTCCCTTTCCATTTGTGTAATTATTGGTCCACTCTTTTGTGTATTCTGTAGGAATATGTCCACCAGCTTTGAACAGCTGCTACTGAAAACAAGCAAGAATTCCTCATTTAATACATCTTGACAAAAAATAGCCAGTTTCCCTCACCCTCTGCCCTGCTTGAGGTCAGACTCTGCAAGTCTTTAAAATTTTTTCTAGGCCTAGAGACACAGACATATTATGTATCTCTTTCATGAGATTTCATTAAACAGATCACTGTAGGAAATAGCTAAGAAGTGTATGTCACTTGCACCACATTTTAGTTCAATAAAACTTGCATGGACAGCAAAGAAATTCTGCCTGAGGAAGGATGTCAGGATTTGTCCCTGTACTCATGAAATCCCCTTCCTTGGTGCGAGCTGGTAGGACTGTGCTCTGCCTTGCTCTAACAGTCTTCTCAGCTTCAGAGAAGCCTCATCAAACCTGGGGTGGGAGAGGGAGTGCTCACTCCAGAAAGTCTAGGATACAGTTACTAGCACATATATCTCCTAAGTACCTTCAGTGCCACCTGTTCATACCCAGAATGTCCTAGATTACTGTTTCTTGCATCCTCTACCACCTTTTAATTTCAAGGCTGATGCTGCAATACAAGTTACAGTTATTACCTAAAATGCTAATTATTATGACCTCCTACTAGAAAAAAATGTCATGGTAGTGAAACAACACTGCCATAATATATACCTACGTGCGTGGATACATTTAGTGTTTTGGGCAAGGGGGTTGAGGATTTTGTGAGAATGAAGACAGCTTGAATATGGTTAATGATATATGCAATACAATAAGCTGTGTTCAGCTTAACATTGCAAAAGGAGAATTCACTATCTTCTGTTAAGTTTCTTATGCAGGAAGAGGAAAAAAAATCTGATCCTTCAGACTAAAGCAATTGTCAGAAGAAAGAAAATCAACTTAAAAAAATTTAATGGATGAGCTATAATGTTTTTTTTAGAATAGTGCTTGTAAAAGTGATGAAATTCAGGATGTTATTTAAAGTCAATATAGTTCAGAAGTATGGTCTAGCTCTCATGTAAAAGTTCAATGGGAAAATCATGTAATACATTCATATTTAATTTCTTTTTCCCCATTATGAGCAATCCACACTGGTGTATTTAAAACTAATGTAGTAGAAACTGAAGTACAAGGACAAATGCCATTTGATATCAACCAAATATCCCTTCCTTTTATCACCTGAAATGGACAATACACATTCTACACAAGACATAATGTGGGCATAAATGTTACTTTTAATTCATCGTATTTTGTATTCAAATGTCAATATTACCAAGTCTTTAGCAAAACTATGACAAAATGGTTCCTTTTTTAATGAAGTTAATTTATAGAAGCACTCTGATTAAAATGCTGATCAGTCTTATGTTCAATTACTTTTGGTTAATGCACATTTGTCTTTCCATTCCTTTTCTTCATGCTAAAAAAAAAAGAAAAAAGAAAATGACCACAACCCTGTTTGTTGTTGTTGTTATTTATTTAACCATGCTGTGGAAGCATATCACAACCTCTGCTGAGGGTTAGGTGTGTGCTGGGCTGCCTGGGAACCCACACATATATAAGAAGAAAATCAGTTCTGCTCTGAGTTCAGCTTACATCCAAGTAGCTTGCACAGGATCATAAAAATCCTTGGGTTTTCTAAAAACATAAATATTCTTGTGAAATTGGATACTCCATCATCTTTCACAGCCATCTGGATGTAATTTATTATCCCACTGTTAACTTTCCAATTAAGAAGCTATCGTGATGCTATCTGAGTTGGTCACGAATGGTCTATGGCCCTGAAGGAACACAAATCTCACAAGGACTGTGAAGAGGATGCAGGTACCAATAAGAGAAGTGACTGGGAAGAAATAATTGCTCTGTTCTTGGGTAATATTCTTAAATACACAGTCTGAATATTCATGGAGTAAGCAGTTGACATAGCTCTGTTACTGGTAGTGCTTATTATAAAATGTGCTAATTGTAACAGAGAGTATCTTTGTTGAGTCTTGTACATCCATACAGTCCTTCTGCTGAAATGTCATATCTTTTTCTTTCTGAGTTCATTTGAGTCTCTGTCTTTATGTTAGCCTTCATTTTTCTTCTGTATCATTAAAAAATATATTAAAAGTCTGTTCTTTTTTTACAAAGGAAATTTTAAAAAAATGGAATTCCAGGAAAAGTTTAATGGATTTTCTCCTTTTAAAGAGAAGCCTACACAGTTTAAATTTCATGCTTACTTCACTTGGGCAAAAGCATTACTGTCTGTTTTTTTCAGATTTTAAAACGTGTAACATCTCAAAAGTTCCCAGCTTAAATAGTTCCCTGTTGCTTCATGTTTTGTAGAATTTTTAGCATATATAGAAAAAAAAGGAAATTAATGTATTACTAAAACTCATGTTTATAGCAGAGAAAAGTGAATGCAGATTGAAGAGAAAGTTTGAATACACTTTTGTAACATGGGTATTCCTTTTATGGTAACCATTTTCATGGTGCTGTAAAAAGTCATGGAATGATAGTAAAAATGTTCCCAGTGAAGAAAGATTTGTGCAAATGTCAGCTGTGAACAGATGGTGTGAATTTGGGGCAAAAAGATATGAGTTCATGTCCATCTCATCTTCCTGTGAAGTAAGGGCTGATTTAAATCCTTGTCATGTAGTAACGTATCTTCACAGTGCCTCTCCTTATTCCTATTTAAAATGAGCACAAACACCACACTTACATTCAGCTCAGTCTTTTAGCAAATGCTTTAGAGAAGTATGAGGCCCTTTCTGCTTTTATAAATCATCTCCATCATCTGTGCTAAAGCTGCTTCTCCTGCTGCTCTCTTTTGATGCAGCTGGGGACGTGGAGGACAAGAGTGGGTCTGTTCCAAATGGTGACACTGTGTCATCCAGTAAAATTTCCTCTAGTCTTTGCTCTTCTTTTAAAGCTGCACTGAAGGACAAATCTGTAAAGTGTGAAAGTGGATCAGAAAAGGCTGTAGATCCATCGCAAACATCAGAATTTGGTCCATGTGCCAGAGGCATTTGTTGAGAGTAGTCTGCAGAGTTCTCCTCTGGATAAGATTGTTGCTTGATGACCTGTGCAGCTAAATCGACGGCACTGAGTGAAGACATGACTGGAAGGCCGTGTGCACGTGCCTGGATCTCTAGTTCCTAACATTTCAAAGAAAAACATTTAGATGTCTTCAGAACTATTGCAATAAGTTCTAACATGCAAATTAATTGTGTCTTTTGAATTGTGCCTTTTGTCTAGTTGTGAAACTTCATTTTAAAATATGAAATTGTTAAACTATGCATTTTTTTTAATTTCCCCTCCTGTTGTTAAGCAACTGTCCTAAGGGAACAGAAGAAGTGGGACAGACTCTCTAAAACCATTGCATTCTGAACCCAATAAAGGTGAGAAAAATAGTTTATTATCCACTGCTGTCCAGAGAAACAGAGAATACTTTAATTGATGATAATTAGGATATGCAATAAATAACCATATATAAGATAATTGATTTTATATCTGTCTATCTCGTCTTCATATGTGTCTATATTGTCTATATTCATCTTGCATTTCAAGCCATGCAGGGCTATATTCTGCTGCTGCATGTTACAAGCAAATATAACATGACACACTATACCCAAGGAAGTGTAATGTGTGAAACAGAAAGGGAAAATGAAACAGTGAAGGGAATTTTGTGTCCAATATTGTTTTTTGGCTGCAGGGATATTTCCTTTTCTATCTTTCTCTGACTCTAATACATACATAAAGAAATGATTTGTATAAATGCTTTATTAACTTTCCATGTACTCCTTTATGTAAGGTCTAATTATCAAAGAAATTTCATAGAAATTTTAAAAATATCCCCTCCCAAATACACACAGAAATAAATAGGGAAAGACAATTCATTTTTAATAAATGTCATTTGGGGAAAAATCATATAGATTAATAAAATTTGATGAGGGATAAGTACTGAGAAAGCTTTGTAGTTCATGGTGACACTCTTATACAAACCTGAATTCGGAGTAGAAGTCTTCTGTTAGCATGCTCTAATTTCTTCTGCCTGTGTTCTAATTCTCTGGCTCTCTGTTGTTCTTTTTGTAGCCACTTGATGTACTCCACTGATGCTTTTAAAATAGTTCCTTTGTTCCAGCGCATATCACTGCAGAATGTAGAGATAACCTTTTCACAATTGTGCATGTCAGCAGAATTCATAAGAACTTACAAAATCTTTTACATTAATATGAAATAATGATTTACATGACTATTATTCACTGTTAGATATTATTGCTTCTGAATGGAAATTTTAATAGAATAGTTAAGAAGCCCTTATATAGTAAAATTAATCCCAGAATGAAAATAAGTGTCAAAAGAAAGTAATAAAGTGACTTTTTGTGGGAGAGCTAAATGCAATATCATGATTCTACCATTACAGTTTTTATATTTTTAGTGAAAATTGCTTTTATTATTAACTCTAAGATTAAAATCTATGTGCAGTATTTCTGCATTAATGAACTAGGAAATATACATTACTGAGGACTTAAGCCTAAATTTTTAAAGATCATTTTGAATATACTACTCCTTTTACCTGACTTACTAATGAGGTTGCTTTTATGCTTGTTGAGAAAAAAATGGTCTGTGCTGAATGCCAATCCTCATTGACGATAGACCAGACAAATAACACTTTTGTAACCATAATGTCTATGCAATGACAAAAATCCTGTTCAAAAATCTTGAAACAGCATAAACCAAGTTAAAATCCACAGCTACACATAGACCCCAGCTCCAAATAAAAGCCTTGCGAAAAAATAAGATTAAACCTGTCCATCATTCAGGAAATCATGGTTTAACTTCCAGCCTACAAACAGTTTTACTAACAGCAATACACTTGTTCAAATGCATTCATTCAAGGATTTTAATTTTTATCAACTTTCCATGTATTCATTTATGTAAGCTCTTCGAGGCCTTGGGACAAGAATGAAATTTGTTGAAGATGTTAATTTTCTAACAAAGTTCAGTATTTTAGCATGCAGGATGGTCCTGCTTTATTAAACATACATACAAAAGGGTTTATCTGAACTATCCATTTCACTGCAAGATGGTTCAGATGAAGCAGAAGAATAACAGAGGTTCTGGTCCTATAAAATAACCCTAAGAAGGAAAAGGGTATGCAAACCAGTAAGAATCTGAGGTTGGCAGTGAAAAGTAACCACATTAGTGCTTTTTTTTTTTTTTTTTCTTACTATCTATTCCAAATACCTATACGTTGGCATTTATAGAGTAAAAAAGAAATATAAAATATACTCCAGTCAATCATCACTTTTCATTATTCCTTGGTTGCTTCAGTTAATGAGACTTGCTCCTACTCACATGCTCGCCTATGGTGAGTAAAACTGTGATCTGAAGTGGATTTATTGCAGAAGTGTCTATGCTTTACATTCAGCCTCTCAGAGTAACTGCCTAAGAAACCTTGCACCCTTACCCCAAGGATAAGCACCCTTAGAGACTTCCACTAAGGCAGTCGTCTTTCTACTTAACGTATAGGTCAAAAGTCTAGCAGGTATAGGATGTAGGGACCCAGACCTCTTTTATTTTCCTGAGGCACTGTGCTAGTGATAAAACCTCATGGAACTGATAGCTTTAAGGTGCTCAGAAGAATATGAAAAATTATTTGTGATAAAGCATCTACTGAGATGCCCAGTGTTTAACTGTATCGTAGATTTTAAACAAATTGTTAGAGATTTGGGAGAACCAGCTAGATAGATCACATCTCTGTCCTTTCTGAGCAGCACACAAACCATGGGACTTTGGCATACTGGGATCTCCCCTCATCTCAGTGATGTGGTCCAGGAATGCACAGCCTTTGGGATTAGAAGGTGAGGAGGTCAGAGAGAAATAATTACTGTCTTAGAACCCGCTGTCTGCAAAGCCAAAACATCAGAGTCTGCTCAGAGTCTGCTTGTTAAAGTGTGTATGTATTCTCATCTAGACATTCCTTGGTCAAAAAAAAATAAAGCAGAGATGGGATTGGAAGCCAAGAGCAGAACTTGTCTCCCTCATGATAAGCTGAATCATCTCTTGGCATCTCTGCCTTCTCCTTCCTCTCCATGTACTTCTTGCCCAGGTGGGAGGGCAGAACATTTTCTTGCCATAATACTATGGATTCTCTCCTAGGAAAGGAATATCTCCTCACATCTGGGACATCTGTGTTCAAGTTGTAAAGGCTAAGGAAGTTTTTAGTACACATGATGTTTATTTTCTGGACAAATCTTTGACTGTCATCACCACACCACATTATAATCATGTTTTTGTCAGACCTCTTTGGAAAGTCCAGTAAAATACTGAGATGTCCCTATTTATGCCTGAATCACAGTGGAGTTTGAAAGGCAGCGAGGTGCCTGTCTGTCTACAACAGAGCACTCCTGAATAAATAGGAGCAGCTAAAGTTAGGAGGACAACATTTCAAACCAGGAATCTCCACTGCCATCTCAGATATGAGCTATATGTGCTACATATAGCTGGGAGTTACAGAAGATATTTGTTTAATTTCAAGTGAAAATGACTGATTTAGGACATTTTCATGGCAACTTTGAAAAGTGATACAGTAATAAGAATACCTATAGCATAAACTCTGGAGAAACACCATCTGCCTAGGAAAAGGGGGGTCAGCTCCTCCTAGCGTGTAATTAAGACAAAACTAAGCCAGGTTTTGGTCTGATGGTCTGAACATAAAAATGTATAGTGCTATGAAATTAGAAGGTGGCAAAAAGGAAATAATTAAGGCATAAAGCATAACAGCAGGATAAAAATATGCATATATCACATATTTGGCAAATATCTCATGGCGATTTCATGAACAATTTAATGTCAGTTATTATATGCTAAGAATTTAAAATCAAATTCCAACAAAAATATTTTTTTCTATCAATAAGCCATATACTCATTACTGTATTTGGAATCTTATTGTGATGAAATTCATTCATGCTACACATAATTGACAACCTTTGTGACATTGCTTACTTTTAGTTCATGTTGCCTTGATAGTTTGAATTTTTATGTGTATGGTAATGGTATTTTTTCTCATAGGTTGAAATAAATTTTGACTGGAGGGCTAATTCCTGGATTCAAACTGCCTGAGAGATGGATCTAGTCAGCTTATTCATGAGATATATATGGATCAATATCTCTTGTGGTAATATTTAAGAATTTGAGAGACAAAGCTACCATGGAGCTCTGGGGTGAAAAATCTGTGGTTACTATTATCATTGAGAAGGCTCTTATTTTTTGTGTGCATGAGTCTGTGCTTATGCATGTATCTCATAGACTCACTACATCTCTACTCATATATACATATACTGGTCAGTGTCTTATTAAATGAGGAATATTGAAGTTAAATCTACCTAGAACAGGCTGGAATGAGCTGCCCAGGGAAGCTGTGGTCTCCTTCTCTGGAGACATTCAAAACTCACCTAGATGTGTTCCTGTGTGACCTAATCTAGGTGATCCTGCTCTGTCAGGGGGGTTGGACTACATGATCTTTCGAAGTTCCTTCCAACTCATAACATTCTGTGATTCTGTGAAATCTTTCAATGTTTGAAGTCAACACAGCAAAGGTGTG
The DNA here is from genome assembly GCA_024605025.1 of Megaceryle maxima. Classification (NCBI taxonomy): domain Eukaryota; kingdom Metazoa; phylum Chordata; class Aves; order Coraciiformes; family Cerylidae; genus Megaceryle; species Megaceryle maxima. The sequence goes on along the minus strand of JANHGN010018978.1, from coordinate 87,290 downwards.
ACCTTAGAAGCCAACTTATTTTTCATTCCATGTCTCTGTATCTATACAAGAATCAAGTAAGTAAAAAACATATGTTTTATTAGGGTCTGAACCCAAGCTCGTCCTAACTTCACCAAGTGAATCTCTACAAATCTCAAATGCCCAGACCAAACATGTAACTCACACCTAGGAGAGTCTCAGCTGTGAGAAAAGAAAAAGCCATGGGACTGATCTTCAGCTCATTTCCATTAAGGTAGCTTTGATAAAGTCTAAGGACCTTCACTACTTTATAGAAGTTGAACTCCTGTAGGAAGGATGAATGCACCTGGCTGTCTAAGATTGAAACTAATTAGTGAAAACAGAGTTTGAGAGAGGGTGATAGTCACAGCCTTTGCCAGCCATAGAGCATTTACTGATAACAAATGCATTTCAGAAGTTGAAACTATGTTTGCAGCCCATTTCCTTCCCTATTTCTGAGAAATTATCTGTAAACTATGTTTGCTCAAAGACATACTTTGAAAGACTTTGTACTTTGCACAATTACAAAGTGTACTCTCCTCAAAAGGGCAGCAAGTTTCCACTTAATAATAGCATAAGTGTATGCAAGCTTTTCCTTTGCAAGAAGCATGTCCATGCTAGAGGGTCTGTCCACAGACAACAGAGAGAAGGTCAGGCACAGGCAGATGCAAGAAGAGAGAGAGCAACCCATTGCTTCTGCCCAAATCCTCAGTGGTTCTCTTAACATCCCAGCTCTGTAAAATGACTAGAATTCTTAAAGGAAATATTTTTCATATCTCTGACAATTCTAGTCCAGCTACTATAGAACTGTTCTTGCATAGGCATTTCCAGACTCCATCACAACATGAAGTCCTGTTAACCACCTAAAAGGTGGATTCTGAAAGGTTGAACACAAAGCAACTGTGAACGGAAAGGAAAAAAGAATAGGGTTTTAAGCCAGTCAAAAGAAAGTCCCCCTGGAATCTCTGCAGGAACCAAACAAGTTCATTATATAACTAACAAAACAAAAGTGAAATATGCTCCTCCCACACACACCCCACTTCTAAGAAATATAAATCATAAAAAGTTTCCAAATAGCATCAAAAATGTCCTTTTCTATTCCTGAGTTTGAATGTAATCTTCTTGAAGCAAGCCGTCTGGGACAGGCATGCTAACTACAATGGCTTAGTTAGAGTAGTATTTGCTCTTCAATGCAAAGGCTGATTTTCTTCACTATCGTTAGTCCAAGCATCAGTTAAGTTCCTCCTTTAAAGCTAAGTTCCCACTGTAAGAAAAATCTTCTAAAATCAATATATGAGGTGAAAATGCTATATGTGATAAATTGCTACAGATAAAGTATTGTAAGAGATGATACATCTCTTTCTTTCAAAGAAGAAGGGGGCAGATTGGGGGCACAGTAAAGTGTTATGAAGGAAAAAGCAAGAACTGAAAGTGTAAGGACACTGAGCTATGATTTGGTAACACAGGACCATACCAGAAAGAAATAATAGTTTTTATTTGCTCAGCCAACAAAACAAGACAGGTTGAAATACCTTTTTTTTTTTTTTTTTTTTTAAGTGTTTACACTTCTTTAGGTTACTATAACTTGGCACTAAACTATGGCAAAGTTATGTTATAATCTAGTGTTTCAAAAGCATCCTGCACTTTTTGATGCCTCTTTTTCCTTAACACCAACTTGAAAGCTTTTAAATAGGCCTATTTTCAACAGGAGTACTGTTTACCAGTCTTTTGATGACAGCAGTCCTCATTGTAAATATTAACCACTTTGGGGCTGTCACACTGTTGAACTCAGTCATGAGTTTGCAGACTAGAACAGGAAAAGGCAATTTCTTCAGGATCTATACCTGAAACTTCAGACAGCAATAGGAAAATGTGTGGATAAAATCCCTCATCCACTTAATGGAGCAAAATTACAGATCTAGATCATTGGTTTTATGAAGAACTTAAGTGATTGCTCAAGGTATTAATTTTTGGGGTAATTTCATAAACTAAACCTGAATCCAGAGCAAAACGTATAAATGAAACACCTCTGTAGGCAACCAAAATAGCAACTGGAATTTTTATCTCATGGCCATTTCTAATTGCAGTATAACTTGCTTCCATCATTGCTTTATAGCTGCAAACCAACAGTGCCATCCACTGTTTTTCTGAGAAAACTTACAATTATTTGCCCAAATGATCTTGCATACTGAAAGATTCACCAGCAAAATTAAAACTCTTCTACTAGTCTGTGTTTGCAGTGGATCACATCTGGTTGAAACTTTATTTAGGTACTTAGGGCACTTCTTATTTTAACTCAGCTGTAATACCTAATTCTATATTAATAACAAGAACATGCACATTTATCTAATCTTGGGCAGATGCTGTAGAAGAGAAGAGCTTGTGAATTCTCTAAAATAGATGTGGTATGTTAACTTTCTCCCTGGTGATTTCATTCCAAGAGTCTTGTTATGTCAACCTTCTACTTCTGTAACTCTCACACGGATATATTGTTATAGAAATTATTAATATAATAAAAAATTTCTTAGTCCTAAGGATAAAAAAAAAACAAAAGGGAAAAAAACCCAACCAACTAGACAAAAAAAACCCACAGCACACTGAAATGCCAATAGATGTTTTCATTTGAAATATAATGCAGGCCTGTATTGACATGTAAATGATAAAGACAAAATGTGTACAATAATTTTATGCAAATCACAATCATGCTAGTTCATGGTCTTAAGGCTTCTCTGAATGACATGAGAAAACTAAGTCTAAAGTTCAACATTAAATATCACACTGAACTGTTATTGCTAATCCTGCAACAGTCTTTCCTAGGAAGGAGGCTTTTTTTCAAGCTTTAACAGACTAAGTATAGTCTAAGCAATATGTATTTTGTGTTACTGTAAGTATATACATTAGTATAAAAGATATCATTATAGAAATTACAGCAGTTATTGTTTTTATACTTGCATTTTAGTACTATTGCTTTCCTTGCGCTAAGTGAAGGACTTACGAAAAATTCTCATTCTACAGAACCTTAAGCTTTTTTTTTTTTTTTTCCGTAGGCAAAGGGCAGACAACGACAACGTGCATTTTGTTTTACCCCACTAGAGGGCCCATGGCAAGGGCTGAAATCATCACTCCTTCCTTCTGGAGGGAAAATAAGACATTTGCTCCCAGGGACAGAGTTGGACTTTCTGTTGCTTGGTTTACCTTCTTTATTTCTTCTCTTTGTTTTTTGGGGGTTTTTTTTTTGTTGGTTTTGGTTGGGTGCTGCTTTTTTAGTTTGTTTTTTGTTTGTTTGTTTGCACTGATGTGGCAGTCCCTGTTAAACATCTTGGAGTTGCTTTCATTTCATTATCCTTTCATGTAAGCTTTTCCAATAGACACCAAAAAATCTGTCAAAGGTTTGTTACTTTAACAGCCTGATCTGAGCCAGTGACCCAGCATGGAAGATTTTGTATCCCATTACTTAATCCTATAGCCAGTATATGCAACTGTCTCCCCCGCCACCTTGTATTTAAACTATAAACATTATTGTAATAAATACTGTTGAACTTACGGATCATTAGACTTGGGGATGAGTGTGCCAAGCTCCTTGATTCGGTAATTAATATTATACCTTCTTCTTCTTTCAACTGTTAAAAAGAAACAGTTACTATTTTTATGGTGAAATATTCTCCGAGAAATTCAACATTAAATGTTTGAATTATTTAAAAATAATTCAGTCAATGTACAGAAATTTTTGTTCCTCAAATAGAAGTCCCAACATGATCTCTTACCTGCCTCTGACTTACTTTCCAGACAAACTCCACGATTGGTACCATCTCTGTATCTTTTCCAACCTGTAGGATTCCCCCCCTCCCCCATTTACTAGACCTCTAGAGACTGACATAGTCACATATTGTCTAAATGTGAGCTCACACTTTTTTTTTCTGATGTTTACGTGCCCTTTCTCCACCCTGCTCCCACACAGAGTTTTCATCTTAATGGAGTTTTGCTGATGACTTCAACAGGGACACAAGACAACTCATCCAGCATTTCATATTTTGGCAGAACTCCTGCTACAGATCACAGTTAATAGTTTCACTATCCCTTATCTACAGTTATCAGCACTGAAAACCACAGAGAGGATATAACTGCAACTATAGCCCTTTTCTGAAACAGAGAGAGAGATTGTGTTCCAGAAGCACTTCAACCCCAGCACATCTGTTTCCTTCGGTGATGAACAGCATAACTGTTTACAGTAAATTTTAAAACACACAGGAAATGAAGACAAACATAATTTAAACAGCAAAATACATTTTCTGTATTTAAATTTACGCTTCTCCTAAGACAAATTATGTATGGTATCTTGATTTATTTGTAGTTTAGTTAGAAAGGATAAAAAAAAGAGAAGATAAGCTACTTAAAATTAGTTCCTCCTCTCTGTGCTCTCAGTCCGCTTTATCAACACTGTTCTGGTATCCAGAGTAGAGTGTGTGACCCTTCTCTGCACAAAGGGTCTGTCACCTTTCTGCTTCCCATTTCACTAATTTGAAGAGAATTCTCTGCTTCCTCACCAGTTTTTCTCCAGCTACTTTTATATGTAGAAACTACACATTTTCTAGTGAATAGGCCCAAAGGACATGTCATTACTTTGAAGGATTTCTTGTATATAATTGTAGCATAGAAAGCATATTCAGTAAGAACATAGTCCTACTGTGGCACTGCTAGCTGGCAGAGACCAGCAGTGATGTTCAACTGGAATGTACTCACACTTTTGTCCACACCCTCCACATTGTACTATAGCTCAATCTAAACCCTACTGAACAGACAGGATTCAGCTTTGATTCATCAGTAGCATTGCATTGAAATTTTTATTTTTATTCCTTGTCTCTTGGAAGACCTTATCTTCTGGTCAATATGCTAATGCCACTGTACTCTGTCAGACCATACCTGGCCAGCCTAGAACATGGGCAGAATGGATACATGCTTCTCTTATGTATTCAGATGCGTATGTAGAGTTTGATGTCCTGGTTTTGAATATAAGTACAAAAAGACCGGTAGAGATAAATTAGAAGTGTGCAGCCAAGGGCAGACTGTTGGGTGTTCCTAGGCTGATTTCAACCTTCTCACAGCCATATGAGCATATTGTTTTCAGTCTCAGCCCCACCATAAATAGCACGTTTCGTTCTTTACTTCTTCCATTACATAAAGATGTTTTGTCTTGCTGTCTCTTAGGCTCTTAGGTGTGGGCAGCAGTCAGTTACTTCCTCCCCATCTGATTCCAGCTCAGGAAATTCCCTGGGTATTATTATTTACCCTGATGAAGTATTCTGCCTTGGTGAGTTGTATTATCTTGTCTACTCTCTCGAGGAACAGGAATTTCACTCAGTAGATTAAAGCATCTCACAGGTTCTGTAGTCATTATTCACATACTAAGGAGACAGGGTTATAATCCTCTTGAGTGTATTGTTAAGTGACCTCTTGCATCCCCTTGGCATGAACGTGCAGGATTTTGCAGAACACAATGTACAAAATCACATAGCAACTGAACAATGTAAAACTTAGATTTCAGGTGTGTTTGCAAAACAATGTCAGGGCAACCAGAGTTAAAGAAAATGCAATAACTACACAGTCATATAACGTAATAGATGTTGCTTAATTAATATTTCCAATGTGGAAAAGCTCTGCAAGATACTCATCAAAAAGTAGTCAACTAAATATTTGCTATAAAACAAGGTGAAGAAAATTTTAATTTTTTTTACAAAAGGAGTCTAGCAGAATTTTTTTTTTCTATTTTTAGTAGATTATCCTGAAAAAAATAAAAATCCAATTGTTATGTTAGTGAATTAGGGGGAAATTTTAAAGCTTGAAAACATGTTTCAATAGAGCTTTCCTGATTTATGTCTTCTACAGTTCCAGTGGTATCCTGAGTTGTCAATTATTTTTCAAGTATCAAATTATACCAAAGCCAAAACAGAAAATTATTTTTCAAACTACAGGACAGGATGTCCATATAACAAACAAACATTACTCCCTTAGTTCTTTGGAAATAAATAAATAAAACTAAAAAATAAAACCAAATGAACAAACAAAAATAAACAAAACACAAACAAACAAACAAAACCCCAATAAAAACCCAAACAAAAAAAACCCCCAACATTTAGTAATGGTTTAAATTCTTGATGTTACATGAAGAATGGGTTCCATTTCTTCAATCTAAACCCCTTTTTGTGGTTTCATTGAAGATCTAACCTTTCAAAAGGAACCTTTTTTCCTAGTTCCTCCTTCATATGATAAAAGAACATTTCTGTAACAAGTGGACTTCAATTCAAGTTTTGGAACTTGATCAGAATTATACATATATGTTTGTATAATTCTGATCAAGTTCCAAAACTTGAAGTTTCAGACCATCTCTAAAAAAAATTGAAGTCATAAAAGACTAAATCACACTAATAAAGCCTTTCTATGCAATGCATTAATATGTCCAAGCCATTAGATAGTAGAGCTATCTCCAGAGAGACTTTGAGCTCTGAAGTATAGACCTGGAGCCAAAATAGAAGAAATGTTGCCCATCTGAGTGCTATCATCTTGGCATACAGCCTTCAGCTCATTGCCAGTGGTGAGGGACAGTTCTCAGACACTTCTTGAATCCAGCTCCCAGACTTTCTGCTGGAAAAAGTAGAAAGGAGAAATGGAAAAGGTAATTGCTTTATTCAGTACTTTCCAAAAAAGAATCCTTCGGGGGTTTTGCTTCAGATTACTCTTTAGAGGGAAAAATTGCCTAATTTTATAGGCAGTCTTCTTTCAGGAATAAAAGCAATTTTTTTTTCTATTCTGGATAAACCAAAATATTGTTTATTTTTATAAGTTTAATATTTAGACACTGAACTATGATTTTCACTATGTTCTAAGCCTAAGCTGCAGAAGGTTGTTCCTCTAGTACTGAAATGCCTAACATCTGCACATGTCCACACTGTTCTCTGTAAAGGAACAGAAGTGTAAGCTGTAGGAACAGCCTACCGAAGTTAGGGTGCTTGTGTATCACAGTAGAGTTGGAGCATGCTGAGTGTCAGCCAGTCCTGCCCTGATCTCCTTTTGTAACATACCATTTCCACAACTTTAAGTGCTTAAATGGTGTGTACAAGTTGTCTGATATCCTCTGTAAGTCCTCTTTTCCTTCCCATCACCTGTAGAGGAATACAGCCTCTCACTTGCGTGCTTCTGTAAGCAAGGTGTGATGACTGGAGTTTCACTGCTGGTTTTTTTCATTATCTTCCTCCTTTCTTGTCTGTTTTGCAGTGTAATTCTTAGAGACATCAGGTAAAGTGTGTAGTCTATATACAACCATAGAATAAAAGCATAGTAGGAGGAGATGATGTGGAAAGAAATCCATTACCATATGCAAATTAATTTGAAAGACAAAAGTCAAAGACAGACATTAATTTCAAGAAGAAACTTCTGTAGTAGGTTGGCTATGTTTACAGACAGTTCAATTTGATTACCCTGGTAAGATGCTGATCTAGAAGAACAGAGACGTGGTAGCTAATGTATATTATTTTTGCATTCCTTGTACATTCCATTTAGTCAGATGGAAGGTGAACATATACTTACTGAGATTGTGGTTATCCTTTTTTTGTCTCTCCTTTGCCATCGCTCGTGTATCTGCTTCTGACAGAAAGTAACATTTATTAAAACAGCCCTTGAATTGCAATTTCAGTATTTATTTCACCTTTTCCAAGATGTCCTCTTTTCACAAAGAGTAGCCTTATAGTCTTTTTACTTCATTACTCATTTTATTATTAAACAAGATAGTAAGCAAATCTATACTGTACCAGTACTAAATTAATAGCAAGTCTGGAAGGTTTCTTGAGATTTTTTTATTACACATTTTTATTTAAGAATATAGAAATGTAATGGAGGGGTATCTTTCTCCAATTTGCTGTATTTTTACATCAGGATATAACTTAGAATACACTAATGTGAATATGGATTTGTATATCCCATAATGCAAGAGTTAATCAGATTTGTAAGATATTGAACAAATTCACTGTTTTCTCTGAGTGACACTAATAAACTGTACATGGTTGTTAACATTCTTTGGATTAATTGAATGTAACTTTTAAAGTTGTTAATCCACTAATATAGATTTACCTTGAATAGCCTTATTGTAAGGCTTTAAAAGAACCATTTGTTCTACCCTGGAACAAATTTAATGGATGATAATTTATTTATATCATTGATCAGAAGCCAACATGTGGAAGAATCCACTATGTTTCTTAAAATAATTAGATTTTATAGAAGCATAATGTTCATCAAGAAGGCGTCAAACATAGTTTCTGAACTGCTAAAGAGGAGAAAAGAAATAAAACATTTCTCCTTGATCTTTGTTCTTTTCACTGAATGAAACCACAAATGGCAAAATTATCAGGATTTTAATTATGAGTATCTATTTCATGGGCAAGATCTATTCAACTTTTAAAGGAAACATCATCACTTCTGCAATTATAAAACACTAAAATCTCAGAGATCTTTTACCTGTGAGTTCCCTTTTTACTGGTAGGTTAGCTGGGCAAGAAGCATTTGTGAGACCCATATTAGCTGGTGCTGTTCCCTGGTCACTGTTATATATATCCAAAATGCTGCTAGATAGCTTGAGGGGTAGGGGGAGGAAAGAAGAATAAGGAAAAAAGAAAAAAAAAAAAAAGTTTAAACTTAAAAGACTAAAAAACCCCATAAGTACAAAAAGCAAATTTCTCTGAATGTGAGTCTGATGTTCTTTAGAAGATGCTGTGTGCATGGAAGGGAATGTTTATCGTTATGTAGTATTAAGTAAAATTGATTGAAAGTTAAGGGTCACAGTCTGCCACTGTTCTACAAGCAGCTTTCTAAGTGTTGCTTGTGTGGGTTTCAGATGCAGAGTGATGGCAGGATATGGCCCCCTGTGTCTGTTTTTCAATTACTTCTATATCATATTTTCCAATAACAGGGTTATCACAACTGTACTTCAGACATGAATTAGGTTGAAAGTAATAATAACCTTGCTGGTTTTGACCTACTCTCCAGTGATTTTTTAACCACATCACTTAGTACTTCATACTGTGCCTGGTTTAGCAGTATAAAGATTCACTGACCCAGTTAGAGGCAATAGTTAAAATTAGAGTGGACAGAACATCAAAGAATATGCTTTAAGGAAAGATGTGCTGTTGTCAGGATAGACCAGATAACCTAATGGCTTTAACATGCATAACATATACGATCATTTATACCATTATCATTATAACACTCCAAAATGTAATAGAACATTATTTAAATGAACCTATAGAGCACACTTAAACAGAAGTGAGGCTATGTTTCTATGGATTCCAGATAATTACCCAAATATTACTTTTACTTGAATAATTTTACATATTTGAAATAACTGTCAAAAATGTAAAAGTTTAGTAAAGAACAGTTCGGGCTTTGCTCATTTTCTATGACATAATAACCAAATTTCAGCATTCATCATTACTTTACATATTTCTGTATGCTCATATAAAAACATCTGTTTAAAAAGAGTCCTAGTCCAGATTCACAAAAGAATTTTGCATTCTAAATGCCTTCTAAGGCAATAAGACCAACATACTTTTTTCTTTTTATCATATATATAAAGTTTGTGCTGATATTGTTTTGTTTTGTTTTGCAGTCTACACACAAGGACTCAGAAAACAAGCTTGGGTTGCAAAGAAAAAAAAAAAGAATGAAAAAGTGGGTGAAAAAAGTGTGGAAAACTGTGGGTAAAACTACTGACCTGAGACAGGAAAGCATGAAAGGTAATTAAGAAAATTATTTCTCATAGACAAGAAAGCATGCTTTTACAGATCTTCCCTGTACCTGTGGATCCTGAAACACCCTGGAATTTTTCAGGTAGCTCACTGAGACATCAGCTAGGTCTGCTGGGAACCAGCTTTCTTTAGACTCTGATCATTTCTCTTCTTGTAGGGATTTGGAGCTTCACCACCAGTTATTCTGAATGGAGATACTTTCCCAATGCCTTGCTCAGGGTGAAATTGTTCTATTGCAATTATATTTGTATATTATATTTGAAATTGTAAGCACTTTTTAAAAATTATTATTTTAATAGATTAATAATAAATTTACTAAATTATCTGAGAACGCAGTTTGTGTTAAATTTGCTTAGTTGTATAACCTAAGATAAAACAAAGCAACCAGGATTCTTTTTGAATACATACAAATAACATGCTCATTTTTAAAGCAAAGGTTTATTACTTAAGAGAACTGACAAATTCTTAAATACTATTAGAAATCGCAACCCCAAGTCAGTTTTGAAAATCTGCTTATATATTTTATCTCTCAATGAAAATACTTTTAAAAAGAATGTTTGGAATTCAGTTGAGTATTACTCAGGAACAAGCTATGTTTAATATGTAGGATTTGAATGTTAAGCACATTCGCATGTTAAGCACCTTTGTTTCATTCCAGAGTGGTTAACTGACAAGTATTACAGAATTCACTGCAGCTTTACCCTTGCATTTTCTTTGTTCTGGGGATAGTATAACCACATTACAAAAGTGAGCTCATATTAGGTCTAGACACATATTTAATTATATCCTACTTTCATGTAAATGCATTTGGCTTGTTGAAATGATATCAAAACAAAATGATGTAAAAAATTGAGAGTCCATGTGACCCCTACACTTACTCCAGTGGACTTTGGATATGTCTGTTATAAGGTTTAGGCTACTGCTTTTGTATATGCTATGAAATAGTAACCACTGAAAATAATATGATCTAATAAATAATCTGGAAAATGAGAAATGCATATCTATCATATTTTACATATTTCACACAGCTGTGTACATCAGTTCAATGCCTTCCATGAAACTGGTGGTAAAGTTTTTCATTTGATTATCAATACTATTAATGAAAAAATCATCATTGTAAACCATGGTTTGATATAAACACATGAGATGTATTAACGATTACATCTAATTTTCAAGCAGCAATTCATCTTTATCCTCAAAATATATTTAAATATCTATAGTCTATTTTTAAAGATGTGAACTTGAGCAACAAGGCCCAAATCAAAGAGAAAAGGTCATGAATGGCAAATTTAGCAGGTAATGGAAAAATAATACAATACAACTGAAAGTTCAGAAGTGAGTGAGGGTTCAAAAGAGTGTAAACTCAACTTTAAACCATGGGTAGACATTTCAGCTGAATTTGATAACAGTGAAGGTAATTCCATCTAACTCAGTTGATATTGTCTGAAGTGACAAGAGTTCCTATGTCTCTTTCTGTAAAGTAGGACCTCTGGGGCACTGTGATTCCACACAGCCAGGGCTCCAAGCCAATACCTGTCCATGGGCTGTGTCTGCCTGCACTAATGCTTCCATTGAGTAGCAAAAAGTATAAAATACTTTCTCAAATTTCCCATATCATCTTTGTTTCACACAGGTTGTCTCCAGCATTTTTTCCCTCATTTGGCAATTTTTTTCCGTCATTGGGAAATCATAATCATAACTTTATATGGAGATGGTAAGAATGAAATTCAAACCCAAGGTATTCATCTACTGATGACTACAATCCTATAACCTCACTAATTAGAATAATTCATATATGTGTTAATACAGAAGGGATAGGCCAGGAAGGAGCAGCAATGGGGTAGCCTTCTAGGACAGGGAGTGTTCTGATTGCCTAGAGACTAATGATCATGATGATAGGGTTGAGTGTCTATGGATAAGAATCGGGGGGAAAACCAACAAGGCAAATATCCACAGTGCGATTCTGTTATAAACCAGGATGAAGAGGCAGATGAAATATTCTATAAACAGCTGAGAGAAGTCTCATAATCACTAGTCCTTATTCTCATGGAGAACTTCAACTGCTGGAAATACAATACAGCAGAGAGGAGTCTAGGAGGCTTCTGGAGCATGTAAAAGGTGGATTCCTAACAGAGTTAGTGAGTGTGCCACTCACTAAGATGAGGAAATGTGATGATGTCTAGTGTGATGATTGGAGGCTGTCCTGGGCATAGTAGTCATGAAATGACAGTTTTCAATTCTTGGAGAAGTAAGGAGGACAGTCAGCAGAACTGCTACTTTGGACTTCCAGATGGCAGACTTTAGCCTGTTTAGGAAACTGGTCAACATTCTCCCACAGGAGGCAGTCCTTGAGTGCACAAGATCACAGAATGGTAAGGGTTGGAAGACACCTCTGGAGATCATCTAGGCCAACCCCCCTGATAGGGTTGGACCACCTAGATCAGCTTGCACAGGAACACATCCAGGAAGGTTATGAAAGTTTCCAGAGAAGGAGACTCCACAACCACTCTGGGCAACTTGTTCCAGTGTTCTGTAACTCTCACAATAAAGAAGTTTTTTCTTATGTTTAGATAGAACTTGCTGTGTTCTAGTTTCTGCCTATTTCCCCTTGTCCTATCACTGGGCAGCACTGAAAAGAGACTGGCTCCATCCTCTCAACACCTGCACTTTCAATACTTACAAGCATTAATAAGATCCCCTCTCTGTCTTCCCTTCTCCAGGATAAACAGAGCCAGGTCTCTCAGTCCTTCCTCATCACAGACATGCTCCAGTCCCCAAAACATCTTTGCAGCCCTTCACTTGACCCTCTCCAGCAGTTCCCCGTCTCTCTTGAAGTGGGGAGCCCAGAACTGGACGCAATACTCAAGATGTAGTCTCCCTAGGGAAGAGTAGGGAGGGAGAAGAACCTCCCTTGACCTTCTGGCCATGCTCTTCTTAATGCAGCCCAGGATACCATTGGCCTTCTTAGCCACAAGAACACACTGCTGGCTCATGGCTAACCTATTGTCCACCAGGACTCCCAGTTCCTTCTCTGTGCATCTACTTTCCAGCAGGTCAACCCCTAACCTTCACTGGTGCATGAGGTTATTCGTCCCCTCATGCAGGACCATACCATTGCCGCTATTGAACTTCAACAGGTTCCTCTTCATCCAACTCTCTAACCTGTCAAGAACTTGCTGAATGGCAGCACAGCCTTCTGGTACATCAGCCACTCCTCCCAGTTTTGTACCATCAGCAAACTTGCTGAGGGTACACTCTGTCCCTTCTTCCAGATCATCAATGAATATGTTGAACAAGACTGGACCCAATACTGACCCCTGGGGAACCCTGCTAGCTACAGGCCTCCTATTAGACTCCACACTGCTGATCACAACCCTCTGAGCTCTGTCATTCAGCCAGTCCACCTCACCATCAACTCATCTAACCCACACTTCCTAAGCTTACCTGTGAGGATGTTATAGGAGATGGTGACAAGACCCTTGCTGAAGTCAAGGTAGACAACATCCACTGCTCTCCCTTCATCTACCCTGACAGCCATGCCATCATAAGAAGGCTATCAGATTTGTCAAGCATGATCATGGCCCTGCGACCACACATATCTAGTTCAATGTCAAGATTCAGAATAGGGAGAAGAACTAGGGGGAAATCAATCTGACCTGTCTTGGACACTCAGAGTGAACTGGATCACCTTGTTTCTTTTTCTTCGCTATAAAGAAATCCTAAGGTGACTGTTGCAGGCTTTCTACATGTACCTTCTCATGAAACCTCACTGTGCTCCTAATGTGAAAATTTCCAAATAAACTCTTTGTTCGAAAAATGACATAAGATCAACAAAGCAAATCAGGATGGAACTTTCTTGACAAATATTTACATTTATGATTAAGGGAGAGTTTTAAAAATATAGTCAAAAATGTATCAAAATATTTTGTTGAAATTCCCTACCTGAAATTTCCCTGCGTTGATATCAAGCATGGAAAATCCCAAGGAATTTCCTTGCTAACATTATTGAACATCAAGAAAAATCTTAAAATAGAAGTTGTCTTATTTTGATATAACAGGAGGAAAGATACCCCTTTTTTTTTTTTTTTATCTGTCAAAGCAGGAAGCTCTTTTAGAAATTGAAACATCTGAGAAATAATTGATTTTTAAATTGTAAAATTAAAATATATGGCACAATATATTACAGAATTTGTGTGTCAAAACACATCTACTTATTTGGATATGCACTAAAACGCCATACACTACAATGAAATTTATTTCTTAAAATGTCATGTAAGGGAAAGTTATTGCAGTACTGAGGCTTCAAATAGCTTCCAGCTTTACAAGATAAACATATACATTGGCATAATCTTACAAAAATCCAGTGCAATCTTACTAAGAGTATAATGCAATGGCATAATTATATGATCTGTGAGCAATGATGTTCTTGCAATTAGAAAGAACTGTCGAATCTGATGAATCCCAAAGACTTCAGAACTCCAGCTGACTGCACTGCATCAAAAGCATGGTTTTGTTTTCAGTTTAGAGATGTGGAAACACAGATATTTGGGTATGAAAATTCATAAGTCTCAGGAAATAACCTATTTATCCTGCAGATGTCATGACATATTGCTTCACACCTGTGTTGTTCTGAGAAGTCCTAGTAAATTACATAATTTCCAACACTTTCATTCATGATACACATATTAATAAATGTGTATCTGAGAATTTAGATGCTTGTAAGGGATGAACACACACATGTTAAAAATAGCAGCATATAATTAGCCATTTTTCATGCTTCTAAAATACAGCCAGCTTTGGACAAAAGATTAAGAACCTTTAACACAGTAAATGGTTAAGTGGGAATAACAAGTGACAATGTAGTACAGGAAAAGAATAATACCATATCTAATTAAAACTGCAAGGAGAATTAAAGAAAGCAGACTGCAATTAACAAAGTTAGCATTTGGCAAGGACACTGGGGTTAACGTTCTTCCTTTTGTATAAAGTGTCATGGGATCTTCAATGCCTGTGTGCAAAGACTGGAACATGAGATCTATTCATTGGTCTCAGTCCTGAAAGATGCTCAACTTTGAAGCTTAGACCAATTATAAAAGCAAACTTCAGGTGAAGTACCTGAGTGAGTCCCTGGCTTGAGATCAGCAACACCTCACAAGAGCCTGTGACCTTGCACTGCACTTGCTGGCAGTGTCCAAGACAAGTACTGTAAAGGTCTCATCCAGAGGATCGTGTTATATTCAATACTTGGGTCTGAACTGTTATGCAGGCAGGATTCTGCGGCAAATATTAAGGGCTCATTACCTGCATGGATATCTAGTAATGCACAGCTGTGATCACAATATGGAGTCTCTAATAGCAAGTCATACTTTTTTTATTTTTAAAGGAAAATATTAGCAAGTAAGGAAAAACTTGGCCTTATTAAAGGAAATAATGTGGTATTCCAAATCCCATAGCATGGCAGCTATTGGTAAATATCTTGTAATTTTAAAGAAGACACAAACTAAATAGCATTTACATATCTTCCAGGAATGAAAAAGAAGGATCCTTAATATGATAATAAAATATATGGATATGGGCTGTCTGTGCCTGTTCACCTCTGGTCTAGAGACAGCTCTATGTCACAATAGTATTCACTTACATGATCACATACTATTTAATTTTTTTTCCATTTTGGTTAATCATTGCATGATGTGTTTGTCTTACAGTAACATTCAACTTTGTAAGGATCATGACTCTATCACAGTCAGTGTTGCAAAGCAAGAAAATAACAGTCCAATGCTCTTTTGATGTCAGCTAGATTTTTCTTAATTTAAAAATTCTGCTGAATGTGGTAATGTCCAGTCTGGACTAAAAAGTATTTCTTAGATATTTAGTTCATTTAACATATCATCACATAATCCATCTCACAAAACACTAATGCTCTGTCTAAAATCAATTAGGTTTCACATCTCCAATATTTTTATTTAGAGTATGTTCCAAAAGTTGAATGATCACAAATGACTGTCAAAAAGCTTTATTTTTATTTCCATTCCTATACAAATTCTGTGTTCCTTTAATTTATAGAGTTCATTGTTTAACATTCTTATGTGATTATTATCAGTAACCACAGCTCCCTTAAGCCTTTGGTTTACCCAGTTGAACAGCCATGCTTCTTTAACCAGACTTCCCATGTTATGATATGTCCTAACAGGCCTGTCTCTACCTTTCCTGCTTTGAATTGTTTTTCTGAAGGGTGGACACCTTTATTTGTCCACAGTATTCTGAAAGTTTTGTACCCAGTGAATTCTGCAGTGGGTATTTTCCTTATGTCTCTTGGAAATCTCTCTCATGATGGATCCTAAGATTATATTTATCTCCGTATTGCAGTCCCATCATTTTGATGGCTTATAGTCATCCTCTGAGCAACTAATGTAACCAGATCTTTCTCTGTCATCTTCAGTTAATGAGCTCTCAGCTTACTGCAGACATTCCTGTTATTAGTATTTAAATGAATGACCTTGCACTCAGTACTATTACATTCCTTCCATTTATACTATTCTGTCATCAGTCATATAATTCTTCCTCTATGATGTCCTCATCCTACTTTGTATTGGCAATACTTTCTACTTTTGCTACCTCAGTGAATGTCATTAGCATAAACATATTTTTTTAGCAAGGTCACTAATGAAAATATTTATAAACTAAGTGATTCTAAGGCTTAATTCTTGGATCGCTTCATTAATATAACAAAATCTTTGTCATCTCTTTAGCTTGCCCATCAACCTGAAAAGAAACTGGTTCAGTTACTTTCTATATAATTCTTATTGCATTTTACTAATATGAAAATATACATTCATAAATGAAGACTACAATCAACAAATCCTGGATATGCAGGTCTAGCTAGAAAGACTAATTCCAGTAGTAAACAGCTCTCCACACATCCAAAAGGATGTCACCCATCAATGATAGAAGTGATGGCAAGAATGTACATTTTTAAAGAGCAGACATATGTTCTAGTTGCCTAAAATGGCTAAACCCTAGGATAGCAAAAGGTTTTCATGAAAGGCATCTGGATTGTCCTGACAAGTCAAAACAATCAGCTAGTCTGCTTTCTCTTGAGAGACCTGAGAACAGGCAGCAGGATGGACTGTCCTGTTAGTGGAGGCTTACTTCCAGACCTAGGGTCTTATTTCCTCACAGTCACATTTAAAATGATCAGAAGGGTCAAGATGCCCCCAGAAAAGACAAAGGTCAGGACCAGGCTGCCTTGATCAGAGTTCTTAATTCTGCTCAGCTCAGAAGAGCCTGTGAAAAAGAGGGCAAGTGGGAAGCAAGATTCAGGAATAGTCCTGCTAGCAGAAACTTCTTTTGCTATCCTCTTTTCCAGGGTTAATAACTGCAGGCATGCAACTCACCAAGTGTGTCTACATGCCTATATTTCCTACAGTAAGAGAAGCATGGCATACATCCAGGGCAGTTGTTCTGCAGTACAGGCAGTTCTGAGGATCATTTGCCTTATTACACATGATCAGATTGCCTGTATTGCACCTACAGACATGATAAACAGGGAAGCCTACCACATGCTGCTTTATTTGTCACAAGAAGAAACTAGCTGCATATCCTGAAAGGTTGAGTACTGTATCTGCAAGAAAAAATTATTTTGGTTCTTGGTAAAAAATAGTAGTTGCTCAGACTGCATCTAGAATGAAGTATTCATACATGAAATATTAGTAGAATATTTTATCCTTTCCCATCCTTAAATATATACCACTTAAATAACGTTCTTATGAACCTAATTGATAGCATCACTTCAAAGAACATTTTTGAAAAATGAAGCTATTTCTTCTTGTCCACAAAAAACACATTAACACCCATCAATTTCAATGTTTTTCTTGATTATTCATTTTAATTAAAAAAAAAAAAATCAAAGCAGGGCTTTTACAAAGTTTTTATGCTATTATCCCATACATGCCTCCGAGATGTAGAAATCTAAATTTCAAACTGTGTCCACAGTTCATTTTACATATCAAGTAAAAGATTCTTCAGTATTTGTGCTACTAGGATACAAAACATAAAAAACACATACTTATTTCCTTGTCTTTCCTTTCCTGTTTAATCATGACAAGTAAACAAAACTTTTTTTCAGTCTTTGAAGGTCACAGTTTAACTTCAAAATATGCACTGAATTTGGCAAAACAGTGAATTTTTCAATATGTTAATAATAATAACAACCCAGTCATTGCAAATCCATTTTCTAGATAGTAATATCTGGTATACCAGGTATTTCAAATTTTGACAAGGAGAAAACTAGTGCAATTCTTTTATCTTCAATGTGTGCTTTAGTAAATTGTGACTTTTCATCTAATTCAAATGTATTGCTGGCAGGATGCATAATCTTGTGGATCAACACAAGTCCTGTACTCAAAAGACTGGCATCCAGCCTCTGACTTTTCTTTTGTAATTGGTGTGTTGCTTGAGGAAAGTTGAACAACATAAGCTGCAAAATCCCTTTTCTTTGTAAGGATGTGTTTACATTGTCAACTGTCAAAGAAGTTGTGGTATAATAGTTTCAGAGTCTAGAACAAGATCCCATTCACAGCAAAATGTTTTAGACCCTTTTGTAATTGCAATACAAAATACTTATTTTTGAAAATAGATGGTCTTTAGTAATAACTAATACCGTTATTTTACAGTTCCTCTTTTTATTATCTAAAGAGAAGAGCAGAAAAGCAAATGCTTCCCATTTCAGACTTGTTTTCCTTTGAACAAATTGTATCTCTGTCTATATTTATCTTTAACATGGTTCATAATTACACACTCCTAGACCAGGGACTTAATGTTCAGATATATTATATTACATATTATATATTATGCATGAAAACTGGTTCATTTTTTATCTTCAAATAATGATCATCAAGCTGGTTCATTATTCATCAGAGAAAAATGAACTCTGTTCATATTCCCAGTTACAGTACATTCCTGCCCTCACCATATACACAGAAGTCCATTGTCTAGATAAATGTCTGATCAAATATGACCAAGCAAAGGAATTTTCTGGAGATTCAGTCTTTTGCAGGAGAGTTCTTTTCTTTAGGTTATCACCTCTTAATTAGGTTTTTAGCAATTCTTGGCTTTTCTGTTTACAAAACTAACATAACAGATGGGGATCAAAAGTGGTGGTGTGATATTGTCATCATCCAATCTGCACTTGGAAATCAAATGTCATAGGACTACTGCCCCACTGACCTCCAGGGACTGAAACCCAAAGAAGACAAGTGAACAACAGCCCTGTTAGATGTTTTACTAAGATCATTTCACTAATAACACCAGCTGATTCACTAATTCCTAGATCCATCCCACTTTTTCTATTTCTCTGGCTACCACATGTAAATGCATACACTAAATCATTCAAATTCTTTCTCTAAAAACAATGAACAATGTCAGCTCAAAAAAAGAGAGAAGTGAAAAATTAAGACTGAAGGACAAGAGAAAATCAGATCTTTTTTTCAAGATTGGAAGACAGAGAATTTTCTCTTAAACATAGATGTTAACAGCTCTATTATCAATATTTATATTATATATTTTATCTATATTATATGCTTTGTATTATGTCCTCTTACATTTCACATATCACCTAAGTATCTGAATACATTACAGTAAGGTATTTACTGTGATTTAGTATGTTCAGAAGGATTAACATGTACCATGCAGAGTTTTGATTTGCTTGAAATTCCTTTTCTGTAGTAGCTGACAGATATATTTCTAGTGTAAGTATAAATGCATAGTTAACCACTTCATAAACTGCTGCACACATATAGTAAAGGTCATAGATGGCCTTGGCTGATGGATCAGGGGGTGCCTAGAAGAGCAGTTTTATCTTTCAGGAGTTTATTTCTCAAAATGGTCTTCAAGACATCTTTGTGTTTTCCACAAGTTAGCTTTACCTTGCCGTAAGTAGCTTGATTGTGCCAGGAGAACAAAGTAAGTGGCCACTGTTGTTCCTCTGAGCTCACAGGTTTTTCAGTCAACCTATGTAAATGCCATTCACAGAAATTTGTAAAGTTTAGCTCCAGAAGTGATCATAACCTATACGTTACAGACCCCAAGGAGCTTAATGTAGACTTCTGTTTTATCTGTCATCTACTAAGGACTTCAGGGCTTGCACTGCTGTATGTATTGCTTCTTCAACAACAACATAAGACATGCAGCAGAGGCTGTCCATCAGGGCTTTGGGATAAAACAGAATCTGTCTGATGGCCCCAGAGAGCAGGAATTTGTTTGAAGATCCTGCTGCACAGGAGCTTAGAATTAGCAAGGACTGGATATTACAAGAACTGGAAATTTGTTTTTATCTATTCTTCTAACTCTGTTCAACATGTGTCAAGCTCTGAGAAGGAAACTATGATTGTAAGAGGTATGTACATACATAAAAGTGTATGGTTTAGAATAATACTTCTATTTATGTCTATTTAACTTTCTGAAAGAGACAACCAAAGAGGAAAAAATGAACTTTTCCTTCATTTCATAGTTATGAAAAAATTTACTCCAGTTGCATGGAGGTTGAGTCTTCTCTGTTCAGCAAGAGAGGTCTACCCCCAAAATAGAGAAGGATTATTAGACATTGTGCTGTTAGAGTGTTATAAGACAGAGATGAGCTCTTTGGACATTTTGCACTGCTTTTGAATGCTGCAGCTATGTAGAAGTGGATCACAATTTTTCTCCTAACCTGAAGTATTGCATGCTCTACGCTATGAAGACCTTTTCTACAGCATGAGGTAAATTGCACTCATACCTAATCTATTTGGAGTACTTAGAAAAGGCAAGACAGCTGTACACTGCCCATTTCAGCCTCAATGTACTATATTGTGAGAAATCCCCAAAACAAACCTCCGCCTGGAATTGGTACAACATTCAAAACAGCAGTGGCAGTGATAGAAAAAGACACCTTCAGCTTCAGAAAACAGGTCTGAGGAGGTCTCAGTTTGTGCATTTCATTGTTAGTTCTCCTCAACTGAAAGACACAATTTCCAGTCTAGCACCTTTATACTACTGAAGAAAGACAAAGAAAGTATTTGCTCACCAGTTTTATTTTTGAGGAGTCTATTATTTCCTCAATAGCTACTGACTGTTCCTTCTCCTTCATTTTTCTTTTTCGTTACACTTGGAAATGATACCAGGGAGCACTAGACAGAAGTTTATGTACTTAAGTGAACTTTGATTCTTCTTTGGACTTTAAGACTAATCTAGTGTAGAATGTGATTGACAAAGCATTTTCATTGATATTATGCAGCCTTTTCAAGTTACCCAATCTAAGCAAATGAGGTTGTTAATGTTTGCTCTGGCCCTTTCTCTAAAACAGTTTTGAACTTTAGCAGATTTTATAAACTTATGCAGGTTGCCAAATGACATTAGTATTCACTAAATAAAAAATGCTCATGATTATGCGGCAGGGGGCTGCCTAGATCAGCAATACTACATGCACCTCTAATGAAAACTTGGTTTTACTTCATGATTCAATAATCACAGCAATTATTGAATAAAATACTTTGGAGGATATCTACTTGAATTTCTTTTTCCTGAATGACTTCTGGAAATGGGACAGACACCAGTCTTTGTAATCCATCCACATGGTAACCATCAGTATTTGACAAATAATTAATATAAATACAAATTATTAATGCTATGATGAGAAACTGTGACCTCAAAGACCTTGTTATAGCAGTGAGATTTCACAGAGTGTACAGCTGCTTTTATCAGTAAATAGTGTCTCCATAAAATCAAATGCAGAGTTAACAGATTTAACCAGAACTTTATACCAGCTGTAGTTAACAGAATCATAAAAATTAGAGAAGGAAAACATCTATCCTGTCCTGATCTAACCTCTACTCCTCGCCTGTACAACACAATTTTTTTTCAAATGCCAAAGAAGTTCAATACAAATGAGCCACAGTGCAACTGAAGATTTTCTCTGTAAACTATTCTCCTGCAAGAGCAACAAAAGTGGAGCAATCCCAACTGACTTGACCCCACAGTGGGATCGAAGCAACTGTGTCTCCCAATCTTAGTGAACAGTGTTCTATGAATATATGATATGAATTCATGCACTTGAAGCAGAGAGATCTTGTGGGTTCCCTCAAGGGGTAACCTATTGTAAGACAGCACCTTCACACACACTGTGCTTCCTACTCTGCCTCCATTCCCCATTCTTGGCTGCCTGCCTCACCCCAGCTCAGTCCTGCTGTCTAATGCCTTTCAGCATGCCCACATCCTCTCTGCTTCCCTTCTCTGTTACTGATATAATTCTTCTTCCAGCACACAAATACCATATGCATCAAGTCAGATTCAAAGGAGGGCTGAACAGATTTGCTTAGCTTCACAAAGTTCCCAACAGATTCATTGCTCATAACAGCTCTAAATCTCTGAGGTGGTGTAAACTTCAAAGCATCAATGACACCATAATGATTTTAGTATGAAGCTAGAGCTGAAGTTGTGAGAGGGATTAATGCTGTTTCAAATGTTTAGGTTTTTTTTGTTTGTTTTGGTTTTGGTTTGTTTTTTTTCCATTAAAGGAAATAACCATTTTGGAAAATATTTGGGAGGGTTTTGTTTGGTTTTTGGGTTTTTTTTAATAACTTGTTTTAACAGATATTTGTTCCAGCTTTGTCTAGGACTACTAAATCTATTCTAATCCCTGAATGAGAATGTTTCTTCAGATTACACTTATGGTGCATTTATCCATATATAATAAAAAAATAAAAATCGTGCTTTCTATTGGTTAGGAGCCATTGCTTTCAGGAAACATTCCTGCTGGCAAGGTTATTCAAGGGGATACTTAAAGAAAACATTTCTTAAATATTACAGATAAATCAACATAGAAATATATTTTCTACTTAGTACTGGACATGGTAAAAACTGTGAAAATATTTTCCATGGAGAAGCTTTCCATTTTCTCCCTAGCAACCTGCTCCATTTTATTTAGCCATCCAATACCTGCTATTCCAAGCAACAGTGAGTCCAACTGATTCAACATATTACCAGTTGGGCCACTGCTGGTCATTTCCTGGTTCTATGGTAGTGCTGTGCCCCAAGTACTGCTCTACAGTACTGCTTAGCTCTCACCACCAGCTATCTAATTGCTACAGACCCTCTCACCCCAGGCTTCCTCAAGAATACTTCTGAAAGCTCTTGTTTTCTTGTGCACCCGAACAAAAGCAACTTAGAATGCTTTGAAATGTTCACAAAATTAAATTATTTTATGGCTGGTCCCACTCAGCATGGTGCAAGAGAAGCCTCTGCCCTTGCAGAACATTAATATCCTCTCATTATATTCTTATTCCAAGCCAGTCAGTCTCCTAATGCTTTTGATGTAAGTTTTAGTAGACTGCACGTCAAGTAGAGGACATTATCCCAGCAGCTGTACAGAGATTATTTGGGCTACAGCAGTTATTAATGAATTAAAATACTGGTAAAATATAAAATGTTTTCATAGACATGACTGTTGTGCTTATTAAATTACTAGGTTTTCTAGTGAGTCCTAAGACTGTATACATATATTAGCAAACAAACAACATTTAGTAACAAGTAGAGATTCACTAGATCACATGCTGTCAAATCACACCCTGAAAAGCACAGAGATCCTATTTTTTAACACTGCTCTTTTCTGTCTCTCTTCACTGTGACTAATGCTCTCCACATCTGCCTTAATACAGCATGTTTCTTAACCTTCCCTTGTTTAGATATTAAAAGGAATATAGACAATGGCTTTTTAGAACTTGCTGTAAACTTTTAATGTTAGTGTCATATATGCTTTACATTAACAGACCTGCACATCTACATTTCCTATGTTCTGAGTATTTGGATGTTAATAAACTGAATTCACTACAGAATGTTGAATAGACTATGAGGATTTTGAGGAAGCATGCAAGTCTGATAAAAATGAAAAATATTTTCTTTTCAAGTGTCTGTCTCTATATCTGACATACATAACATTAGCTCACTTCTAAAACTCACTCATATCTTCTTTTTTTCATTTTTATAATGCTTCTGATAAGGCCAGGAGAAACCTGTCACTCCTATTATGATACTAAGAGAAGAAATTAATTTCTTACAACAAAGATAAATACATTGCTGTCTGCTAGTAAGCAGTTTCATAATACTAAATTATTATGACAAGGAAAAATTAATTTAAATTAGTGTCATCTTCAAGGATCTTTTTATTAAACCTTACATTCTCCATGGTGAACAAGTGCCATCAAATGATAGTTCATAAGAATAGTTATTTATTATTTTATTTTAACTATGTTTTCTGGACAAGTATATAACTGGGTTTACAAATATTTTCAGAAGAATCAAGACCTCTTGCATATAGGGAGGGCTTTTTTTGATATTTTAACAACTTCTAAAAAAATATTATAAAAATGCAAGTTTCTAACATTAGCGTACTTCTAAGAGCAATAGAAACACAGACAGACAATTCTCTACCTTGAGCAATTCTTAAGTTGCCACCCAAAACCAGAGAGTTTTATGAAATTATGAATTTGAGTCCAAATACAATAAAAGCCAGACAATCCGCTCTTCAGAATCTGTAATTATTTTAATGAGAGATGAAGGAATGTTCTTGTTTTCACTTCTCTGATTTTACTAATACATGACTGTAATTCATTAATTCAGGGTCAGACAATGAGCCTCTGAGCAATTATTCACATGAGTGGTCTCACAGAATTCAATGTCCTCATTTAATGTCCCATTAAAATGGTACATGGGTGCATCTAACTAAAGCAAACATTAATTCATCGCAACACATAACAGGTAGCACTGCAAAGTCCCTTATCTCAGCCAGAATCTACTGAGAAAAATGGGGAAAGAAAATAGCTTTATAAATTTGGCTTGTTCAAGAAAAGATCTTGTGGAAAAAACACCCAAGCCTTATACCATATTCTGAAAAACAATAATTTTCAGAATTTTAGAGAGACTACTCCGCACAGTGTGGGCAAATTCAAGACAATGCCACAGAGGGAAAAATATAAGATTAAATTCTAAAAATACTTAAGAATTACCCTGGAGAAGTGTAAAGAGGAAACAAACACCAAATCAGCCAGGTACATGGGCAATTCAGTCTCACTTGAGATCTCACTGACAGTCTGTTGATGGCAGCCACCATAGCCAGGCACCTCGTGCAGAAGTATCTAAGAGGTGTATGCATACAAAAGGTACCTAATACATACATATATATGATGTAGATAAGAGTCTTTATTTAAATACAAAACAAACCCAATTCCTTTTCTCAGGGCAATTAGATGTTCTCTCATTCCTGATCAAGTCTCCTAGGCCATCACTGTTGTAATATAAACATTTTTTAGTCAGATAAAGAAAATATCAGTACATTTAATGTGATAATGAAAAACTGGATCTAAAAAACTTTTTTTTCTACCTGCCTCTCTATCTTCCTCTATCATGCAGCTTATGACCAAAATTTTGCAGGCAGATTTAGGATGTTACCCGAAAGATGCCATAAAATCATTAGTCATAAGCTAAATGCCCAAAATTACCTCCAAATGCTCATTTCTTTCATATATTCTTGGAGTACACATTGCCAAAAGAGAAGACAGAAGAGGCAGTGACACTGCTTGATTGCTTCCGCACTGGTGCAGTTCACATGACTTGCTGAAGGTAGGCTTTATTTTGCCACAGAATTGCACAGAGCGATTTGAAAATACATGCTATTCTCTGGCTTATCTAGCAGTCTGGTGACTTCCTCAGAACAAACAAAACTCTTAATACCATTATGTGGCCCTCAGGCATTGCAAGAGTCTCAAATCTTTGCAAGTGAGATACCCGCTAGGTCTAAAAGTCATTGCATATTTCCTTGCTCATCAAAAGTAGAGTATTCAATACATTTTAGAGAGATATGTCCTTCATGGCTGAAGATAAAGGCTAATGAGGCTGGAATTAGCATAGATTAATATCATCCAGTTTTAAAAGGCGTTGAGGGAGTATGGGTCCAATCCAAAACCCAGAATTCATGCCTCTCATCACCATCCCACAGTACCACATCTGAAAGGATCCTCCCCTGCCTCATGTTAATTTGAGCCAAAATATTAATTCTCTCCCCAGGGAGCATTTCTTTTCTATGTTCTGTACTGAAATATGTATAAATCAGTTTGATAGTATTAGTTCTGTAGCTGGCATGCAAATGCTAGGTATTTATGGTACTAGTACTTGCCATTAATACTGGACTGTGTAGTAGGCAACACAGAAGCATAGAGTGCTTACCTTCTAACATACTTTTTTGGCCAGTGATTTTCTGTATTCAGAAAAAGATGTTCCTCCAGTGCGTGATTATGATTAATCACCTGACTGTATTCTGAAATTAACTTCGTAGGCTGTCAAAGATGGTGAAAATCCTTATGCCTTCACCAGAATGAAGTTTCATTTTATTAGTACCCATTTTAAGGCCTTGAGAACAAAATCTGTGAAAACGGTCTCCAAGATAAATTAGGATCGAGAGGACAAAGACCACCTCTTCTATAAAGTGTGTTACATTACAGTTATTGATAGGTGTTGCTTTCACAGATAATAACGCTCTGTGTTGTGTCCAGAGAAGGTCCATCCTTCCTCTTCAAATATGTAACAGATATGGAAATTTAAGTATCTTCTGTCATTTCTTTAAAAATAGACATTACAAAATTAGAACAATATGTTGTTTATTCCTATAAAGAATTTAAATTTAAAGTTACATTCCCTGTCTTTGTTCTTGAAAATATTCAACTGAATGCAATTTACCTTTATGAAAGTCAAGAAACAGCCCATTCTTGCTTCAGCATAAGACACTGGAGAAACTACTGTACTGTAAGACTACTATCTGAGAAGGCTTTGCATTTTTTAGATGAAGTAGAAGGATCTTTAAGCAAGACTTTTAAAGGCCTTCTAGGGTCTAGAGACTCCTCTTATCCATAGTCCTGCATGGGCATTAGTACCTCCAATGAGTTATGCCCCAGACTTGTTGCTGGGATAGAACCTGAAATGCTATTCAGAACACTTAAAACAGCTGTTTCCCACTGAATTGGAACCATTTCTTGTAATATTTCTCGACAAAAAGACAAACCACTGAAAAAAATGGACAATAGTCCACTGATAGTACTGCTTTAGACTCTGAAGTGTGATGTGCTCTTGAATCACTCAATGCAAATCTGTGTAATAAACAGTAAGATAAAATTCCACAAAATACTTACAGTTCTTTGCATTAGTAGAGGAGTTTCAGAACAACCTATCCCTTCATCATTAAAACTTGATTCCATATTGATTATGTCTTCGATCACCTCTTCCATCTGATAAAATAGTATTTTAAGACCAATCATTACAAATAGTAATGGAAACAATGTTATTCTGAAAATACAGAGGTATTAATCTTGAGCATTTATTACATCAATAAAGCTGAATATCAGAAGTTTCTATCTTAAAATTCAAATCATTCAAGCATTTTTACATGATATTCATATTTCTTACTTATGGAAACAGTTTTTGTGGTTTAACAAGTTTTTTAACCCCTTATTGCAACACAAAGATCAGATGACAGGAGTGCATCACTAGGTTGTAACTGTGATCTGTCACCTTCATCAAATGTGTCATATCCACAGTGCATTATTGCACTGATGCAGGAAGGCTGAAGGGAACCTGTGGTTCTGCAAAAGCATGAGTCACTCAAGATTTGTTGTGCTGTCATGATTCAGCACGCAGAAGTTTGTGTTGTGTTTGGTCTGAATACTGGACTGAATACTTCTCCAGACAGCCTTCTGGTCCCACTTTTGGTCTAATCTGAATCAAAAACCAATGAAGAAGATGGAATAGCTACTTAATTGCTTGTCATGAAACAGTTAATACTTTGCAGACAAATAGACATATATAGATTTGGACAAGGTACAGCATGAGTTTTCAGTGATAATTTTGGTCTGATTCTGTTGATAAAATATCTTTGGGAAAGACCCCATGATGAACCTGTCACTGTTTACTGCTTGCAGGATCAGTAGACTTGTGCTCTGAGGCTTTTCAAGCAGCTCTTGGGAGCTATCTGAAGAGATGTAGCTGAAGGAAATATAGAGGGTCCTATGCAACAAACGAAAGTATCACACAGGCCAGGGACCTTTCAACACAAAGTTTTAGGCCACATGGCCCAGCACAGCCATATGTGCACTCCTCACACTCTCTAAGAATCAGACTAAGGCTGTCCCTGGAGTTGTGCCAGGACTTATCTAGGAAGGTTCTGTCAGGACCAAAAAGATGCTAAGGAATGCTAGAAACTAGACAACGTGAAAGACTACAATTCACTGCACCAATCTGTGTGTTGGCATTATATTATTTACTAATATATCTATAGGCTACACTGAACACAACTATGCTAGGATATTACACTGTGCCAATCATGTCCCTGAAACTCTGGGATAGGATCGTTCAAACTGATGGAAAGATACCTACTAGGATTTTGGCCAGTGTCAACTATCACTCCTCAGTCATCACCAGGATGATAAGAATAGTATAGAAGTAGCTGTCTTGCTTTCCATGACAGAGAGTGGTACAAGGCTGGGTACCAGTTGTTTCTGGTCAGACACCCAGAGTGCCAGAGAACAGTTCCAGCATGCTGCACTTGCCAGCACAGATATGACCACAAAGGCCATCTAAAATAATCTTTGCAGACTAGTGGCTCCAGTAATCCACAAACCTGACATAAAATATCAGTTCTCAATGCAGAAGGAATGGAGGGGCCCCAGATGAGCTCTCCAGGAAGTGTCAGGTTTATTTTTTTCAGTTCCCTTATGCTTAGCTGCATACATCCATATGCTCAAATGGGTCACAGTGTATTTGTAAGATTCTTCTGTTCTATTAAAGCCCAAGATGTGATACAGCATCACCATTTTTTATTTCTGTAGGAATTCCCTTTTACCTAATAAGCAGTCTCTTTTGGAATCTATTGAAGTATTAAAAGCCATAATGATCTACATCTCATGCTGGCTGAGAATCTGACATTCTATTAGCTGTACCTCTATTAAAATCGACAGTGGCACTAAAGTTAGCATATCTGTGCCAAATACCCAACATAATCCACATGAAAATATATCAGCTAACTGAAAAATGAATCAGTGATTCTTTCAGTTATATCTTTAAGATAATCAGTATTTAACTTTGTTATGCAGCTAGGATAATACTTTTAGGCAGAAATAACTCTCACCTGAAAAGAAAATGCATTGCAAAGTACATATTCAAAAAATGTACAGCACTATATGACACATAGATAAAAAGATGTAACAGTATGTTTTAAGTGTGAGTAATTTAGAAGCCTCATCGTGCAATAAACTGCTCACAGGCATTCAAGGGAATCACCCATGTAACTTAAAAGTATTGAGGGAGCAAATTCTGCAACCAAAGGCCCTGTGAAAGTAAAGAAAGTCACCTCTTGCTCACTAAAAATACAAGGTGGGTCATGTAACATTTTTGTAGAAGTACACAAAGCGTATTTCCCCATTCTTCTCACCAGCCCTGCCCTACCGCATTTTCATGTTCGCCTCCAAGGGCCAGCAGCTTGGTAACGGGGCTTTCTGGTGTGACAATGTCGCTGACAGGAGGCATGTGTCCGTTTCTTAAAATGGAGGTCACCCCCGCAGGCTGGATTGTGTGGGAGTGGGACAAGGAGAGTGTCTGGCTGGACAGCTTTGAATCAAGGGTCAGGTATTGCTTCACCTGGTGCCTCTGGCTTTGCTGTATGTGGTATCTAGACTGGTTTTCCAAGTGTGTTTGTACCTGGGAAGGAATGGAAATAATTGCTGAAGTTTCAAGTTACTGGTACCAGTATTTCCCCATACATTCACTTTAAAAACTTCAAAACAATAGTTTCAACTTTAAGAACAGATCGATAGAATTATCAATAACTTTAATTTTTCTTTTTTTAGTTTTGCACTCTTAAATATTTCTTCTTTGTGTACTGTTTTTCCCTGACACAGCTGAATATACCTGCTGAATAATTAGAAAAGAAAAACAGAATTAGAAGAGATAAACATGATTCTGAGAAAAGACCAGAGATATGCTATACATTTTTTTTCTCTAATTTAAGAATGATTTCTGTTGAAATCACTGATCATAATAATCAAATCGAGAAGAATATATGTCCTCTAAAATTAACATTATACTGTATTTATTATTTTGTACTTGAAAGATTAATAAACATATAAAGAAAAAAATAATCCAACCAACTTCAAATAATATTAACAGCAGCAGACATTCACTCATACCTAAATCCACATTTGGCTCACCTTGTAATAAGTACAGTCAGTTAAATGAGGCATTGCTGCACTTTTGCAAAAAAAACCACCAAGCAAGATAAAGTGTCCAATCTATAGTCCTGGATGAGTGTTCACTATCCTCAAACTGTGCAGTCTTCTGGAAGTGCTTCTTGAGGACAAATCACTTTTTGAGTTGGGAGGACTTTATTAACTGAGTGGTCATGCCAAAATGGCTAATTGAGTAAGACTTTGGACCATCCTTTGATTACAAGAGATTGACAGTTGCTACTTCAAACAGCTCTCATTTAAGATCAATGTCACATTCCTGCAATTTAACTACCATAGGAGCACTGCATACATAAACCTTACTGTCATTTCAGCCCTGTGGCTTTCTCCTCTTCCTATGGCATGACTGGTCACAGATTTCTTGTAATAAATTTTTCTCAAGTGGCTTCTGTGTAAGCATGATTTATATTTGTTAAATAATAACAAGACTTGCTTTGTTGCCCTTTGTTCTCCCCCACCAAAAAATTCAGTAATTCAAACAAACTTCTTTTTAATTCCCCTAACATACATAACCAGAGATAAACCACCCATAAAGGGGGTTTGCATTTAAATCATCTGTATTTTTGCACAGTATTGCAGTACCTACTTTATTTTTAATCATTTTATGGTGGCATGTCTAGAATTATTTTAACGATGTTTCTTTAAACTAATTTTGTAGTAATATAAAAAATCCATGCAGTAATGAATATAATATTAATTATTTTGATGTAAGCCTTAAAGTTATTAAAAAATATTCCATTAAAACACTGATATAAAATCTTAAATACACAGTTTATACTTCCCCCTGTTTTGTATTAGGAAGGTATGCATCCAATGTAATGTTTTAAAAACTACATGTGTATTTGGGATTTACTTAAATCGTTATAATACTTGTATTAAATGAGATCTTTGGGTTCGTTTTAGAAAGTGTATAATGTGCTGTTAACTTAAGCTCTGATTTATCATGGGTAAAGACATTTGAAATAATTCAGATAATCATGCATCTATTTAGTTCTTTAAATTCAATAAGACTTAAGCTCATATTGAAAGTTAGACACTCAAACAGTTTCTTAAATTAGAATCCAAACATGAAACCTACTGCATGCCAATTTGACCAGAGTATTGATCTTGGGTGAAAGGCAATGTGCTGAGGGAAAGAAAATATGTCCATGCCATCATACGGCCTGATCAGGGTTTTGCTGTGCACAGCTGTTTTCTGCCACTATTTCAGAAGCACCCTCGATGACTTGGTGCTCATGAATGAATCCATGCCAAGTGACCACTACCCAGACCCTTGCACTGCCTGAACTGATTAAAATCTCTTTCCAGCAGTGCAGATTACTGTAACCAACAGCTCTGAAAGTACAGCTTCTTCACATGGCATAAATGTGAGTGGGATCAATGCATAAGCTACAAATAAAAGTACTGCAATTCACCCCAGTTACCTTTTTTTTTCTCTCAAATGAAGCTGATGATCGATCACTCATGAAGTGTTGTCTTAGAAATTCTACAGGACTACATGAAGCATAAAATCCAGAGTATCACGTATCTTCAAATTAAATGGGAAACACTAAAAATTTGCAGTGTATGAAGTCTATGCTACCTTGGCTTTAAAATTGTTTTTAATGAGGAATTTTAATAAGGAACTGGGCTGTGCCACAAGAAGATTGCTGAAAAGTCAATGGCTTGCTTTTTGCTTTCTCTGGACTTCAGATTGCTAGTGGCAGACCAAAACCTCTGTGCAGCCTGATTGCCTAGGATCTGTGAAAGACAAGCAGCTAACTGCTGGCTTAAGTCAGGAGTGCTTTTTTTTATATGACATTTTTTCAGTGCTTATATCCTGTCAGTACTGTCCTGAACTTCCACAAACAGGAAAATAATTTAAAGCTTCATTGATGGGATCTGTTGCTATGGTTTTGCAAACCTCTCCACCCCCTTTTCTGTGCCAGTTACAGTCAAAACAAACCAGAATCATTGCAGTTAAAAATAGATCTATGCCTCTGATTTTCCAAAAGTACCTAAAGTTGCAATACCTGATCATCCCTATATATCTTAAATAAGTCTTAGAAGTCAATGCTAACAATAAGAGGTAAACCACTTTTGAATGTCAAACCACTATGTAAAGACAAAGAGCTGTAAACCTATTTTTATAATCATAAAAGTAGTGTATAATAAATGGGGGGAAAAGGCAATGTTATGCTGAAGGAATACTAAGATTTCCTGTCAAGCTTTTAAAAATTAGAAATTAGTGGTAAAACTACTCATGCAACATGTGTGAAATAGGAGCAGAAACACAAAAGTAAATAATTTTATGAAACCAGATAGTCTGGTGCCAATTACCAAGTATGATTCATCTATTCTCTATGGGGATGCTGGATGATTTCTATTATCTTATATCAGTAATTTAGGTTTTCTGAAAATTTTAGATGAAATAAACTTTTTTAAATCACTATTACCATAACTAAAAGCATTAAACATTGAGTTGTTTTTGAGCTTCTTTTTAATGGTATAAAAAGGGTGACTAATCACTGGCACAGGCTGCCCAGAAAGGTTGTGGAATATCCATTTTGGAGATTTTCAGAACTTGAATGGAGAAGCACCTGAGCACCACAAGAAGCAAAAGAAATCTAGAAATATCCAGGGAAATCTGAAGTGGTAGTCTAAATACTGAAACTGAATAATCATTATTAAGCCTGGGGAAAAAAAATATGGTATCAAGTTAGGGGTTCAGTGAAATAAATGCAAAAAGCAAAAGAAGTAAAAGATCACTCCCACACATAAGTAACTCCACAAGTTAAACTGCCCAGATCCATGTGCACTTAGCTGCTTAGACTCTTTGATCATATGCATGTTTTAGATCTGCCAGATAAGGTCCTTCATCAAAAAAAAAAAAAAAAAGGATATTTTTCAGAATAGAAGCACCCTTATTTTGCCCAATAATCCCAATATAGTACTCCAGCAAGCAGTGTTGGGAGACAAATTTTTTAATTCCTCATCCTTTGAGGAGTTCCCATAATCTGTGAGAACATTTTGTCAGAGACTATGTAAAATTTTAAGGTGAAAGTCTCTGAATCACCCCAGAATAGGAGCCCTCCCATATATAAAATCATCAAAGTTTCTTTGGACCTGCAACACTGATGCTGACACACCCTTTACTGTCACAACAGTAGATAGAGTAAACTTTTTTTTTTCTTTCTGAGTAATGCATATGTAATCATTTGGTTTTAAAGTAAAACAGCTTTAAAAGAAAACCCTGAGATTGTTTTAAGGGTAGAGAATCCAAGAAGCTGGCTACTCCATGGAACTTGGGTTCTCATCTTTGATGCAAACTAAGCACTGTGATTTGATAAAGCATATCTTCTAGATCTCAGCGGATAATTTTCTATTAAATTTCCTATTTTTTTTGTGAAATGGATGATCTTACTTGTTGGCATACCTGATATCTGGAAATCCGTGCTAGGGATTCCCTATTTAGGCACCTGGTGACCATATGACAATCCAGATCCTAACTCAGACAAACCTCAGACACAGCCCAGGTCTTAGCGTTGTCCTACTGGCACATCTGCTCCAGCACTCATGCAGTCAGTGACCTGACTCTTCCTGCCAAATTCCCCTGAAGGCTCTTTTATAGGCTCTTTCAATTATTGTGTGTGCAAGGTGGAACAAGGTGTCAAATTTGTGTAGATGAAATGCTCATTCCCCTCCCAGGCATTCTCTTGCAGTGGTTCTAGCGATGTACTTTAAATGTTAATTATTTCAGATTATTTGAGGACTGAAGGACAGCATAAAGTTCAGCATAGATTAGCCTCTCTCTCTTAGGCACTGCTTTTGTCTATTAACTGGCTTTCCTAATCATGGTGAAATTAAAGCCTATTCAGAACAAGAAACATCAAGCGTGGAGGGAGCCAAAACCATCCAGCCCAAATTCAAATATTATAATTCCATCAGAACAAATCTAGAACAGAAATGAACACTTTAAGATAGGATTTATAACCCAGAAATATCCCAATGTACATGTAACTGACTATCTATTTTGTTTTTATATCTCACTGACAAGCCACTTCTGCAAACAAGAACATAACAGCCTTTCAGAATTATAGATGAATATTCAAACTTCTTCAATTGCTCTTTCTAACTTGAGCACACATCGTCATGTTGTAAAACTGTGGTAGAGTTGTGTAACATTTCTTCCCACATTCACACTAATTTTACTTTCATTTCTAATATATTGCACAACATCATAAATAGGCCTGCAGTAGATTATTTACATAAACTATCTTATTCCACATTTGCTGATGAAAATTTTTTCCATTAGTAAAATAATATATATCATTCTAAGAGTAAGAAAGAGGGCATATTTAGGGGACCTAAAGGAGACATGAACAATGTCAATGATATTCCAGTAAGTAGCAGTGCTACATCTTGTATTGGTATTCCACTAAGGGCAAGGAGGTGATACCCGTACTCGCAGGCTGCTTAGCCCAACATCAGTCCTGGGAGAAATAATAGGAAAACTGAAAAGAGATTCAATTAATAAATTATTAAAAGATAGGAATATAATTAATGCTAGTCAACATAGTTCTGTGCAAAATAAGCCTTGTCAAACAAATCTACTCCTGCTCTTTGATGAGATTTCAAGTTAGATGGCCAAAGGTAACGATGTAGGTATAATACACTTCAACTTTTGTGTGCCTTTTGACTTAGCATCATTCAATATTCTAATTAAAAATATAGCACTACACAATATCAATAAAGCATGTTTTAACTGGATTAAGAATTGGCTAACGAACATGCATAAGAAGTAATCAGCAAAGGCTCAGCATCAGAAAGATGGGTTCTTCAATCTTGTACTACTCCATATTTTCCAGCGGTGATTTGGAACTAATGAAAAATAAAACCAACTAAAAAGAATAAATACTTTTAAAAGTAGTGATCTTATTGAAAGAAAAGTTGATCCCAATCAGCCAAATACACATCTGCATATGCTGGAGGAAGAAGTACAGGATGCAATAATGAAGAAAATTGAACGGAGAAAGCACTGTAAGCAACAAGTCTGTAAAGAATTTGGGGTGGTATCAAACCAGCAACTCAGCAGGAATGTCCAAGTGATCACAGAATAATTGTGGTTGGAAGGGACCTTGTAGATCACCAAGTCCAACCATACCTACAAGAATAAAGAACACCTAAATACCTGACCAAATGATGCTACAGCAAGAAAGAGTAAATGGCATAAATTAAGGAATAGGAGCCTGGCTTTACTTTGTTTTTATTTATGGTTCAGGAGAGATCAATAATGGAATCCTAAAAATATTTTTACTCTAAACATTTTTAGACTACTATTGAACAAATTGAGAGGATGCAGGGAAGAGGAAGTAATTGAAGACTGAAAAAAGGATGTTTCAATGAAACTTTAAAGAAACTCCTTTATGTTCCTGTCAAATTGAAATTTGTGAAATCTGTGGTAGATGATGAATGTGACAAGCTCTTTCAGCCAGCACAGAAAGCATGGTAAGAGCCACTGGCCATAGGATGACATTAGGCAAGCTCATATTGGAAATTATGTGAATAAACAGTGAAACACTCAAAAGGAAATGCTCTAACTGCTCTTTTCCTCAAACTAGGGGTCAGTGACTATCTGTAAGCCAAATACAAGATATTATTTTATCAAACATATTCTTGGAATCAAGGTTGAGTACTAATAACAGAATGGAATACGGAAGCCTGTGAGTTTAGAGGAATTAAAAAGAGTGGTCTGATAGCTATTCCTATGCTTAAATTTTATGGATCTGAGAACTGGCTATTATCATAGTGATTTTTTCTTTGGTGAAAATTCACTCTGAATTTAATAAATGTTTAAATCTCTGCTACAAAATAATATTCTTAAATATGGTCATAGTATACTGGACAGAACTCAGTAGACTTCATTACAGGCTGTCATTTAAGCTGGATGTTAATTTTTCCACTGTTTTTAATAGCTTTTGGAGTAAAATTTCTCACCCTGATGGGATTGCATCATTTATCATTAGTCCTGAGCACCACACCTCTCTGAAACTGAGTTATGGGACTTCATG
Source organism: Megaceryle maxima (assembly GCA_024605025.1). Taxonomy (NCBI): domain Eukaryota; kingdom Metazoa; phylum Chordata; class Aves; order Coraciiformes; family Cerylidae; genus Megaceryle; species Megaceryle maxima. Next base: position 51,137 of record JANHGN010018978.1, on the reverse strand, counting down.
CTCTTTTCAGCCACTGCTCCAGAAAATAAGCATATAATTATGAACTTTTTAATTATTAAAATGTTCTGTAACTACCCAAAAAGTCTAATTCCATTTTAAGATAAGAATCACAGTCACAACACAGAAGATTTTAGCTCTGTTCTGTGGGCTTTCAAATGGATTTTAAGGGATAGGAAAAAAAGCATTTTTAGTGATGAAATAATCCTTTTTAATTTCTATTAGAAATGAAAATCAGTTGTTTGTCCTGCTCTTTCTATTCAACTTTTTGAGAAAAGAGTATTTGTGAAATGATTTCATAATCAAATGAAACTTCAATTTAACTTAGCAATTATACACTTCTGTTCTATCTTAAAAACTATCACCAAATAATGTAGCTGTTCACTTTAATGTTTAGTTTATAAAAGCATGTGTGATTATGTCAATTAATTACTTAAGCTAAACACAGTAATTAATTTTAAAATGTGAATATTTTTCTTATTGAAACTTTGATCTGACTAGATGAGACCTTCTCCATTAATATGCATGAAGAAAGAATGCAAAGCAAAAGACATCCAGTCTGGTAATTCACAGCTGTGTTTGGTTGATGCCTTACAGTAGCTTTCAAGTTAAGAAAAAAATTCTCTTGTGACTCTAATTCACTATTATTCATCTTATTTGACCTTTGACATCATATTAATCGGGAACTTGTGAATGTTCTTTCAATGGTGAAGAGACTGAAGAAGAAATATTTTAAAGTTCTTTGACATAGGCCATGTCTTCAACAATGACTACTACTTCTGTATTTTGTTTATCTCAATGTCTAAAAATAGCTGATAACTATAAATGCAGGGTAGGATGAGAGCAATCAGAAGTTTTCCACCACACTGACAAACATTATGAAAAGCAAGAGGAATGTGGGAGCAAAAACACTGCATAATAGACTTTGCAGAAACCGCTGCTGGGTAAGTAAACTTTCTCTGCTCAGCACAGGCAGCAGAATAGCATTTCTCTTAGGGAGAGAAAGGCAGCAGAGCTCTCATGGCTGTAGCTGTTAGAGGCTAGATCTTACAGCTAGCCATTTCCTGTCAAATCCCCGTGTAGATGTTGTGATTTTGATAGCATTTCCCCATTGTGGTATTCTCTAGCACTTGCTGAGCATTGATGGAGCTCAGTCCTTTTAGGTATTTCTGTGTGCTAACCTTGTGCAATCAGAAATGAGTTGGAGGAAGCCAACTACCTGCACTAAGAAGCTACAGAGACATCAAAGCAAGCACTTCCATTTGCACTGGTATACCTGAGACACTCTTGGCTTCTTAATTGAACTCCTGCAGTTAAGATACACACAGCTCTGATGGCTCCTTATCCATCACCAGCTTGACTTCTGAAGAAAGGAACCCTAAGGTCTTAAGGCCAGCTTGTCATGTTTTAAAATAACAATGAGTCTCCATGACTTTGTGGTCTTCACTGGCAGAAAAGACTCAAGTTTTTAACATTGCACTATAAAAACAGCCTATAAAGTTAAGCAAAGCAAACTACAGGAAGTATTTTCACAAAACTATCCCTTTGATTTAAGTTTGAATTTAAGCTGAAAATCTAAACTGAATAAAACCAACCACTACAGTTAATAGGCCACACAAGCATAACAATGGACCACAATCAAATTATGAAACCCTGGCTAATATCCTTACTTTGACTCTGCACAGTGACCTTGTCCATGCTTTCATTGATTCATGAGATCTGTGAATATAATAAATCTTTACTGTTCCAGTTCTCTTTATTGTTGGTGTTATTAAAGGACAGTGAATGTGACTCTTGCATTTGAAGAATGGAAAGAAACTTTTTGTACAGCTAGCTATGTTAAGAGTTCTGTATTTGTCAACTGCAACAACTAGCACAGATCCATAAAAGCTACAGTTACAGCAGCATGGGAAATCTGTAACTAGAATGATGTATTATATTCAGAAGTTCAAGATTTTCTGAAAAATATCATACATCAAAAAGAAACCTAGTCCAAAATATAGAATCCATATAACACAAGCTGATACAGGGATCAGGAATAACGAAAATACCTACAGACATGAAAGTCTGTATTTTAATGTCAGCATTTTTAGTTATTTAACTTCAGATGGAAGCACTCATAAAAGACAAAAGATGACTGTATTATGAAGATCCATTAGGTTTATTTTGGTATTCATAGGTAAAGTTTGGAATATAGGTCTAACACTGGAGACAACCAGTAGGTGTGTGTACTACCTTTATGTGTAGATGAGAAAGTCACATGTCTGAACTTCAAATTGAATGAACTAAAAGAAGACCACTGGTGTGGTAGATACTAAAGTAAATTCCTACATACTTTCTTTGATTTCTAATTGTTTTCATGTAACAACTATAATTTTCTCACTTGTATCTCACTTTAAGAGAACTCAGAGAGAGGTCAACCTTAAAAAGTATGAAGAAGGAGCATGAAGTAACAAGTGTCATTGTTTGCTACACACTTTTGCTGGTTCCCCAGGTCAATAGACACTATTGTCTGAGATGCAGTTATGGCAGTGATATCCCTCATGTTCAGTTACAAACAACTAAACAATCCTAGAAGTTAGATTAAAAAAAAGTGTATTTTCCTGATATGTAAGGATATGGACATCAATTATAATGTGTAAAAAATTACTGATGGTAAAATTGTAAAAGGAGAACATAGTGCCTTGACATTTGAGTACCCTGATATTTCTGAGGGAAGGGTATGTCTTTTTGTCCTTATTTTTTCATTCCATTGTACAAGTAGTGTTTGTGCACAAATAACAACATTTATAATGCAAATTCCAGTAAATTCATTATATTTTGGAAGCACAAGCTAAAGAAGAAAAAGAGCAAACCTGAAGCCAGTAAATATACCTCTAGCATGCTATTCTTCTTCCAAATAGAGTAAGTTGAAAAGTTTTTGTGATTTTGGATAAAACCACTGGTTTCATCTATTTCTAATATGAAAGATACATGACTGTATGCCAAGGGATGTACATCAACTTCCACAAAAAAGTGAACCCATTGGATGAAAAGCGCAATCAGCTTGTTTAAAAGTGGTAACAATTTCACCACCAAATGACAGCACTGTGTATTGCTAAGCCCTTTTTGTGTGGTTCAGTCCTTCCTCGTTTTGAAAAGAAACTGTACCAATGTATGCACTCCTCAGCCCATGCACTGCAAGAATGGAGGAAATAAAGCCGATGGGATAAGGTGGTTGGGTGAGGTAGTCACATCAGGGAGGCTAATCTGTCAGACAAGTTATTTTTAAGTCTGTGAAGGGTTGCAGCTTCTATAAAGACAGATACAAAACTAGCTTCAGCCTAAGAAATGCACTTTCTGTTGCTTTCCTCAGTCTCAGTGATAAAGAGGGCAAAGGGGGAAGCTTTCAAAGTAGCATCTAAGGTTCAGCTTCACAACACATTTTTTGTGAAATCTAGCAGTATCATTTTGAGCCAGTTTAGGCGCCAGCCACAGAAAATGTACTTTCATACAAGGGGAGCAGATTGGGTTAGCTGACAGCAGTAGGTAACATTTCCATCAAAAAAAAAAAAAGGAATGACACATCAAGGATAACTATATGAGAAAAAAAATAACAAAATATATTTCATATAAGTTCTTAAGAGCAATTTTTAAAATCTACCTTGTCCATTTTGTGTTCAAATATGTTTTATGACTGTAAGTAGCATTGAGTCTGACTGTGTTCATGCTTCAAGATGCTGTTGGCATGCTGTTCATGGGGCTAGAAAACATTATAGTCAGTACTTTGACACCAGCTACAAATCAGTGTATACTTTTGGCAATACACTTCTACCTATGTTCTGAGTAGTATCAATGGATTTATAGTGCAGTAATTATGTGGTTCTTGAAATATTTGAATAATGTCATGGGATTTATGTTTGCCACTATTCTTATGAATAAGATTTAAATAAAAAGCCTAGATGTTAGTGAACAAACACCTATTATTGCCAGAATGATAATGAATATAAATTTGTACCTAAAAATGTATAATTTATTTTGAGGAGTGCTTTCTGAGCTATAGTTTTGTATGTTTGAGTCTGAAAATATATTTTTCATCCTACCACCAATGAATATCTGTTAAAGATGAGAAGGGAAGCTGAGAATTCATTCAGAGGACAGTTACAGAGTCCAAGGCTCCAAACACGTGTTGCTCTACTCTGCAGTTGACTGGAAATCTCACAAAACCAGAATAATCGATACTTTCAGTACTGAATTGAGAAAGTAGTCTTGCCTATTGATATGTATTTGAACTAATCTTTGTTCACAATATATTGCATTCATCAGTAACTCAATTAGCAAAAAGCAAACAAAATTATATTAATACATTATAAAGTCAGCCTAGTAGAAACATGTACATGTCCTTCAGTGTTAGAGTTGTACTTTACAGCATTTCCATTTCAATTCACATGCAATAAACATTTGTGCACTTAGTGGACACTACAAAATAGGAGCTGAAGGTGTGATATAGCCTAAACTCAAAGTACTCAACAGTTTTCAGCCAATATCCACTAAATAAAAACATGTTAATTAACAAAAAATGATTGATTTTACTAGTCTTAATCAAGAAACTCTCAGTTTAAATGAGAGTTCTGTGTGAATATGGAATTAAAGATTATTACTGTTAAGTCATTATTAAGAGCATTAATTATAAGCTGTATTGTACAGAACAAGTCTTTCAAATGCAATGGTCTTAGTGTGCAAAGGAATGTACAAGTTAAAAATAGGTTGAATTAGACTTGCTTGGAAAAATGTTTGTCATAGATATGTATCTGTGTCAAATCTTTCTGCCCATAAAAATAAGTTTTCAGTTGTAAGTTAGAGTATTTAATTGTTCTAACACTATTTTAAAGAGTCTTTAGTTTGTTGCCACAGAACTTTTAGCAGAAAACATGTCACAGTGTTCATACTGCAGTAAAGTGGTGTGCTATGAATGTTAACACTGTGATTTAGCAAGTGAGTTTATTGCTATTAACAAATGTTGAGAAAGATGGCAAATGTCAATCTCTTTGGTCTGCCTTAAGAAGACAGCAGATAAAACTGTGATTCTGTCACACACGCAAAATAAAGCAAGAGCCAATGAGCCTGATTTTGATCACACAGTTCAAGTGCAGAAACACTGGTTTGGCAGCATAGCTACCTACCAGCAGTGGCTGAATTTCTATCAGTTTTATCATCTCTACAATAAACACCATAATCCCAGAGCCCAGGTACCCAAACAAAGCAGGGCAAACAAGTAAAGACTACTACAAATCTGGCCAAGAAAAATGTATGTTACTGTTTGTTTGCATTTGTTGTATCTACTTGGTTTGAGGGAGAGAAAGAAGAAGTGGTTCATAAGGGTATTTCCTTAACTCTGTCTGAAATATCAGTTAAAGAAGAAATGATATGGCAGTTTTAAGGAAAGAAGCTTTCTAGCTCTGTCTAAATGCTTTATTAACTGAAGAATAGAAGCTGAATGAAAACTATAGCATAACAGTATGGCCATGTTAACGGTTTCTTTCAATCATTTTGTCAGTCTGTCATCACTGTTGCCATTCAAAAGTCCACAAAGCCTAAACAGAGGCAGAATTCTTCTTGTTACAGTCTTTATAAAATAGAATGAGCTTATTATCTTTAACATAAAATACTAGGGTTATTCTTAACCCAGTTCACAGCTCCAGTTTATTCTGTACTATTTAAAAATAGTCTAACAACATAACTTACTGAGATTTACTTGGACCCATTGTCTTTTCCTTATCTGTATGCAGAACATATATGTAAGATGCTTAGATTTTGGTAATACATTTATTTTTCTTAGTCGAGTCTAGACTTTATCCTTATGTTGGCACTCAGGACCATCCCACTGAATTAATGGATGCATAAACGCTTGCCAGAGTGGAGAAGACATTCTTACAGAAAACCGACAAAAAGGACAGCACAGGAAAATGTGGCCTCAGATTGAAGCTGTGCCAGTCTCTGAGCTGTTTCTTTGCCTTGTCCTTCCTTCTCTGATCACAACTGCAAGAGTGCAGAACTCACTTTTATAGTCAAGATGGTTTCTGTAATGGGCAAGGGTATCCTACCCTAAAGGTTATGAAATCCCCCTACTTGAAGTGCAGAATTCCTGTTGTCCCTCCCGATGGTTGGAACTCCAACAGAAGAATTTAGCTTGCCATATTAATGTGTGAGCCTCCAGCCTAGCTAAATTATACCCATATTTGCAGTTCCTGAACCAAGATTTTCATGGTGACTACTAAAGTTTCATTTTCACTTCCAAAGGTACGTTTTACATTTACATTTACATTTATTGTAGCTTTTCTCTCTTCAAAAATATTTCTAGTACAGTTGAGTTGAAATTTACATTTTACAAGGTAAGCGAAAAGGTCCTTTTCAATTACATCACCAACCCCTTTTCTCCTGCACAAAGATCTCTATAAACCTTGAATGAGAAACTAAGCATAGCAGCATCACATGGAGCATACTCAAGTCACCTGAGATTTGTAGATGGCATTATTATTCCCTATTTGCTGGAAAGCCTTGAAGCAATGTTCAGAGTAGTGGGAAGAGAAGGAAATGATGATTTAGGATGAATAGGCACTAACTGAGAACTGAGTTTAATACAGATGTGAAAGAGGATAACACTATGACTAAGTAAAATTAGAAAAGTTAGACCCACTGGCTAGATTAGGCTGATAATGTAAGTAAAAAAAAATTAGGGCTTGATAAAAGCTATCAGAAGACTGAGTGATGGAAAGAACATTAATTTCAGTTTCTATTTAGAAGATATTTTGAGTATCCTTGCATTTCTAGACAATACTTGAAAGCAAAGCTAATGTCCTTCATCAATTAAATATGGAGAATAAAACTGTGAATGAAAAGAAAGATGAGCCTGTCATTATAATGAAAACTAAACATGACTGCTGTACAGTAAAGTTCTAAGTCTTTTTACAGGAGGCTTCAGATCTGGAAACTGCCTCTGAAGAAAATGTGTGGAGGGTAAGAAAAGAGAGAGGCTGTCAAGAAGGTTAAGACAGAGGATTACAGCAAGTAATATACAGTATATAGAGTATTGCAGATTAGGGACAAATGTTAACACTGTTTCAGGGTTGTGACCTTCTCTACTGGTGAGCAATGGAAGTTAATGCATTTAAAAATATTATTTCTCGAGAATCACTTGGCTCATTCCAGTTTTATGTTTCTGTAGAACTTTTTCTGGTTACATAGTTTTTGATTCCACAATCAAATTGGTTTTATTTAATCTACTTATTTCCAATTTCCCAAATTTCCTGTTAGCTAATTAGGAGTTTACTTTGTCTCTGCCTACTTCCATCTCACTGGGAATGGAGTGGGTGTGGGTGAAAATGTGTGTTTTTCTAAGCCCTGATCCTGCAAATACCTACACTTTTCCCATTTCATCCTACCAAGGCCTTTCACTGATTTCAGAGTAATATTTACATGGACAATTGTGTGTGGGAGTGAAGTTTTAAGTGGTAATTGTCAGGGGCATCCTGCATTAGCAACCTGTGAAACAAGTCCTTAAGAAGCATACCATTCTGGTTGTGTGACAAGCCATATTTTATGCATAATTACATTACTGACAGTTGATCACAAAAACCTTCAATATATCCAAATCCAAATCCAAAGGATTTCTAATTTTTAGTTGATAGCTATAATGTATAGGGGATCTCATGTCCTGCTCTTCAAAATAGCAAACATTTTGCCTAGCCAAAGGACATGTATGTCTTGGAGGAAGCAGGATGACAAGCTGGCATTTCTTGGCTTAAGTTAGCATTCTTTACTCACCAGACCATGTTGTGGCTCCACTACATTGGGTTCTTCTTGAATGCAGCAAAACAGTCCTGTCATTCATAGGAAAATCACTCTTTCACAACACTTGCCAGTAATTTAAATTACAGTGGATTTGCACTCAGAAGTTCTGTGCATCCAGTCCCTGCCCTTGCTACATTTCCCTATACAGGTTTGAGCAAAATATTTAATTTATTTTCCTTGATAAATGTAAACAATAATATTTATTTATTATATTTTTTTATTTCAGAAAATCTTTTGGACAATGGCACCTCCTCTTCATTGGCATCTTAATTGAATTAACTCTTCTTATGTTCTTTTTCTTTTTCTTCTTCTAGTACTACTATAAATACTACTACTACAACTAATAATAATAATCATCCCTTACTTATCCCAAGTAAAAAAGACTAAACTATCTTATTTTCAATAACAAAGATAATATATTTAGCTTTGAAGCTAAATATAAAAAATAAAATAAATGCTTATAAATATCAAAAGGCCCAGTGTCAAAAAGGTGGGGCCAGTCTCTTTTCAGTGGTTCCCAGTGACAGGACAAGGGGTAACAGGCACAAACTAGAACACAGGAGGTTCCACCACAACATAAGGAAAAACTTTACTGTGCAGGTGGCAGAGCACTGAAACACACTGCCCAGAGAGGTTATGGAGTCTCCTTCTCTGGAGACTTTCAAAACCCATCTGGACACATTCCTGTGCAACCTGAAACCTGATCTAGGTGAATCTGTTTAAGCAGGGGCAGTGGGCTAGATAATCTCCAGAGGTCACTTCCAACCCCTACTATTCAGTGATTATATGATAACCAATTAATCTGTGTTAGTAGACTGACAGCTTATGTACAAGACTACACATGCAAGTATTTTCTTACCAGTGTAAGTTTTATTTTCCCAGCGTTCCAAGAAATACATTGTTACAAGAAAATTCACTGCAGTCTAAGTAGCTAGCTTGATGCTTTTTTTTTTTTTTGCTTTTTCTTTTTTAAATATTTGCAATATAAACAGCCATGCACTCTAATTTTTAATCTGTAAGAGCTTGACAAGTGTATATAAAAGTCTGCATATACCTTCTCATTTTGTCCTTTTATTGATAGAATTTGATGTTTCTCTCTTTAACTAGAGATGTCTTGCCTGCTCATGTTTATGCAAAATAGATTTTTTGGAAGAGAAGAAAAAAAAAGATACTGCAACATCAGAAGGAAACATCAAAGGACTAGTGGCAACATCTTAAGGCTTTTATCAAAGTAGTGAGGGAATGCATTAAAGCAACAATATATGTAGCTTACAAATGATAGGACTATCAAATTCAACAGTATGTCTGATGAACACAGAGAACATGTTTTACATTCATTCTTTGTTTTAAAAGAAAGACTTGGACAGTGGTTTTGCCTTCAAAACTATGAGAGAAATATAAATTTTAAAAATGTACACTCATGTCTTTACATTGTGTCAATCAATGCAGCTGCAGTGGAGTCAAAGGCAGCTAAGCCCACTTACACCTGATGACAAGTTTCTCTTTTCTGTTTTTTTAAGTCAGTGTCTTCAACACACAAAAAAAATACATGTATTTTGGCTTTTTATTCCACTCCGCTTTTGTACCTATATGAGAGTTAAGAAAGAGAGTAATGGGATATGGTCTAATGAATAAGAAGTGTAGATAGTCCTAGTAGCTCAGAAGTCTGTTATGAAACAGTGGAAAGTGTCGACAAAATATCTGTCAACCCTGCTTCCCAAAAGCATTTCAGGATTCTCTAACTTGGTGCCACATATTAGGAAAATGTTACTTGTTGTTTCCTATTTATCCATAAAACTTGCATTTAAAAAGCCTTGTTTATACAAGCATCAGAACTACCACCATATGAAAAAATCCAGAACACAAAAAACACAGTCTCACCTTTACCCCAACCACTGTATGGAGCACAGCTTGCTTGTTCTGCTAAAATGTATGGCTTTTGCAGCCTGCCATAGGAAAAAACATAGATTATGAATCTACCCCAGGAAGACATCGCTCCTCTCCCAGTCCCTGCAGTAGCAGATGGCTGCAAGTTCCAACGAACCTCAGACCCAGTCACCACAACTCATGGTCCCAGCAATTTCACCAGCTGTTCCTAATGTTTCACTACTGCTCACTGCCATTAATATGCAAAAAGGATGCATATGTCAGAGGATAATAACCATTCACCAGTTTTACATCTCAAATAACTTGGAGATCATATAAAGCTAGTTCAGATAGAGCTGGGATTAAAACCTAGTTCTGTTGTAAGTGTGAGTGCATATACATATATATGTATATATTAATAGTCTAGTCTCAGCCACAGTGTCATACTGAGAATTTAGAAGTAGGCCTGCCCCTCATAGCAGCAAGACAACATACAGAGAGTCATGGCAACAATTAATTTCCATAATATTATATCTGGCTATTTGATTAATGGGAAAATTACATATAAAAAATTGTTCTGGGTCTAGTTCTTGCAAATTATTCCTGCTGGATCATTATTACAACAGTTATATTTTCTGGAACCATTGAATGCTGTTCAAGATAGAACAAATGATCAGTATCACTATCTCCCTCAGCATCACTTTCCATGTCTGCTTCACCCCCAAGGTGATGTGCCGTGAGTGTGTTGCTCAGTGTAGGGTGATGTAGGGATGCTAAGCAGCTGCTTTCTATCGATCTGCAGCTCTTACAACATGTTCTGTGGATCTGCAGGCTGTAAATTCACAGGCAGCTGCTAATCCATGTGGAGGTGAAAAGCAAAGGATAAAAATTAGCACAGGGACTTGAAAATAATGGCAGAATCACAAACCTTAACTACTGAAGATTTACTGCAAAGCACAGAATTTAGAAAAAAGCAAAATCTGATGATTTGTCTTTATTGTCACATTTTTATTTGCTTTTGAATCTGGACGCTTTCTTTATCAACATAGGATGTGACAGAGTTAGAGTATATTTGAGGCTGGTAACAATGCCTGTTTGGCCAAAGAACAGAGGACTTTCTTGGGGCAGGAGGCCAAAATTCAGGAAGTAGTTATTATTCTTAAAAGCACATCTCTGAAGCTCATGGGAAAACCAGGACATTTGTTTATATGCATCAAGTCCCCAGACTGATTAATACTCACTACAGCAGAGATTTATGGATCTTTCTTTGTATTAACTCTTCCATGAGCCCAATACAAGATGATGTTTGCACATCCTAACTCCCTCATCACAAACTCTCCACCTATGTATACTACTTCAAAATGTCAGCAGGCCAAAGCTGTCCATTAAACCTTACTATTATTATTTATTTATTGCATTATAGCAGCAGAGAGAAGCAGTAGAGCACAAGCAAGAAATGAAACAGGCTTTCAGCCCATCATCACCTCTTATAGCTACCTCCTGCCATCTTGCTAGCCCAGCACCAGCAACCTTCTTGATCCATGCAGCTGCACTGCATGGACGCTCAGCAGCCATGTCACTCCTAAGAGCCTGTGATATACCAGAAACCCCTCATGCTATGCGATTTGCAAACTCAGAACAAAATTTCAGGCTCTGCCCCATGTTGCTGGTTCCTAAAGAGGCATAATCAGCCAATAGTTATAACCACCAGCATTACAATGTGGCAAATTTCCTGCTCTTTGAACATGACTAGAAATTTTTGAGCTCGTGGAGTGTAGCTCTGATTTTGAAAAAAACTCTGAAAGTCTTGTTTCAGTAATACTAGTAAAAATCCAATATATAAAAAAAATCTATTTGTTGAAACCGAGGAATTCAAAAGGGCTGAGAAATTTGACACCCATTTCTCTCTATCTGTTGGAGCACTTGATTGGGATCTCACAGAATTATAAAAGAAGTAATAATAAATACAGATCTGAAGTAACAAGAAAGAAAAGCAAGAACGAGAGACTGGGAATACACATTCGGTGCCTACTAATTGCCTTGCTATATGGTCCTCTGTGCTTGTGGGAAGTCATGTTTTAGAAACATCCAGCAGAGAGCATGATACCCTTTTTAGCAGGCTTACCCATACTCCTGCAACAGCTAATGAAATAATGTCAACTTTTTATGAATATTCAGAGTGGTTTTGTTAATAAAAAAGAAGGCTTTATAATAGCCAGTCATTATGTAGGTTGGCACCAGCTGTTCTACTTTTCTAATGGAAAAAAAATAATTGTGTGTGAATTGTATTGCTCATGAAAGTGAGACAGAGGTAGGAAGAAAGCAGGCAGACACTGCAAGCGCTTGCATCACACCTCAGGCTCCACTTGGAAAACCAGTTATTCAATTACCAGGGCTTACCTCTAAAATCCATGCAACCTTATGCAGCATTTGCACAATAGGGCTGCATGGCTAAGGACTAGTTAATATATGCAGGCATTTTTTAAAAACTACAGCATATTTGTAGACCTGCATCTTTCAGTGTAAGAATTCTGAAGCAATAGCACTCAATAAGATCAAGACTGAAAAAACAATGTTGTCCACTTATGGGCTAGTTTAGATCCAAAACGTTATACACAGTTTTACTTTCCCACAACAAATATATCAATAGGATTATGGTTTCTAAATGTACCTAAGAGGTACAGTAAAAAAAGGCACAGTGACTCCTTCTTAAGTGTGGCTTCTATTCTTCTAGAGAAAGCAGAGCGGATAAGCTGTTGTTTATGAAAAATGCTGTCTCTGGCAGTCTCACTTTTCCTGCCCAGGGTGATTTTCATTTTTAGATTAAGAAATTTTGAATTCATAGACATAAAGTGATATAGATATCACACAGCTGAGCTGGCACTAACTGGAAGACATCTAGTACTCCTTTCTCTTTCTACCCTCCCTTTCTTTCCTTCTGCCTCTGAGCACAGAGAAAAGGCAGACAGACAGACATTTAGAGCATTCCTATTATTTTATTTTTCTAATTGGATCTTACACATTTATAAGAATTCCTCCTCATGACTGAGTAACCTGATTTTAATTGCAATGGTATAATTATGTAATATTCTATTCATACAAAATAAAATCTAATAAGCAGTCCTCTCTACAAATCAAAGTGTCTATTTTTATTGGTGGTTTTGTCTCTTATTCTGACCTTTTCCACAAATATTCTTCCTGTACAGGCCCTCTTTTCAGATCCAGCTCTACCATGGCACTGGTAACAGATCCCCCCAAAGGGAGATGATCAAGCATTAGGGCAGGTCAATAAAACTGGCATTTACTCAACTGTAACAGAGAAAGTCTCTTTCTCATTTTTTTATTCAGTAAAGGTGTAAATGAAATTATACCCTCAAATGGTAATTTATAGACAGTACATATATAATATACAAATACATATGTATTTATTTCTCTCTGCTTCTCATACATGCCTTCCTATAAATGGGTAAACTCACAGAGAGGTTTTAAAGTAGAAAAAAGTCTTGCAGTTTATCTGAAAACTCTCCATGCACTTGAGCTTCTAATCTTATTATATTAATTAATCTTATTGGCTTCAACATGTATTTTTTATATCCATAGAGTCACTAACTTCCCATATGGGTCAAATTGTTGAGGTGAGTCATGCACTATTGAAATTCCTGCCCAGTGAAAAGAAGATGTAAAAACATCAAGGGCTATTTTCACAACCCTAATGAACAGACTGAACAGACTACAATGGGAATGAGACTTTCTTCATTGTGGCATTTCATAGGATGTAAGTGCACTTTTAGTCTTCAGCAAGCATTATATACAGGACAGAACACTGGCTGACACATGGAAACAGCAAGTCCCACAATACTTCAGAGAATCAGAGAATGGTTTGTATTGGAAGGGACCTTTAGAGAACAGCCCTCCTGCAGTGATCAGACATCTCGAACTAGATCAGGTTGCTCAGAGCCCTCTTCACCCTGACCTGGAGTTTTTCCAGGGATGGGATATCTTCCACTTTTCTGGGCAACTTGTTCCATTGTTTCACCACATTCACTGTAAAAAAATTTCTTCCTTATATCTAATCTGAATCTAGGCTCTTTTAGTTCAAAACCATTATCCCTTTTCGTATCATTACAGACCCCACTAAAAAATCTCCATCTTTCCTGTAGACCCCTTTAAGCACCAAAAGTCTTCCTGAGAGCTTTCTCTTCTCTACGCTGAACAACCACAACTCTCTCAGTCTTTCTATGAAGAAAGATGTTCCATCCCTCTGATCATTTTTGTGCCCCTCCACTGGACCTGCTCCATCAGGTCCACATCTTTCTTGTACCAAGAACTCCAGAGCTGGATGCAGTATTCCAAGTGGGGTCTCACCAGATCAGAGTAGAGGGGCAGTATCACATCCCCCATGTGACCTGCTGGTCATGATTCTTTTGATGCAGCCCACAATATGGTTGACTTTCTGGGCTGAGAGCATACATTGCTGATTCATGTCCAGCTTTTCTTACACTTCCAAAGTTGCAATTAAATGCACATCACACATGTGATGGAGCAAAATACTCAAACTCATGTCCTTTAAAAGTTGTTTCACTTTTTATTTAGGCCATTCAGTGCAAATTTAATGGGTTTTATGGATATGGAAAACCACCACGTAAATACTATAGGCAGTGGCTACTCTCAGGACCAGTCCTAAGTTTCTAAATGTGAACTTAGATGGGGAAGTCTAGACAAAAGACAATCTTAGCTCAGGAATTAAAGACCATGTACAGACATGGCACACAAAGCTAGAATTAAATACATGCTTCTTCTATCATAGAAATGTGCTCATGCATGTGGTCTGTACATGTGCTTTGAATTTCTTAGTCAAAATCAAATTAATTAGCATGATAATTCTTACAGATTCAAGTGAATGTGACATGAATTACAGGATAGTATTTATATATTTTGTTTTGGTTTAATCCTGCTTAACCTGAAAATACGCACACTTAAAAAAACAAACAGCCAACAACACATAACATTGACATTCAAATCAGAGAAAAGAAAGACCATTATAGAGAACAAAGTTAGAACCAGTCTCTGAATCTCTTTTGTCCCAGATGCAGGTAGAAGCTTCATATCTTGTACAGGCACAAGTACTTTAAGGAAATGTAAGAGTCAGCAGAAAGAGATTTTGGGTATTGATCTTTACCACGCAAAGAGAAACATGACTGTTTGATGCAGACTGATGAGAATTCCTTTGGATACTACATGCAGTGACTACCCATCTTCACTGAGCTCTTCTGCATACTCTAAAACCCGCTGTTAGTTCTTATGAGGATTGCAATAGTTTGGCAATTTATTAGTTCTTATGATACTCTGTTATTCTGGTCTCTGTAGAGGTAGTTGAAATATCACTTCCACCAATTGTAATCTTATTTTCTAAGGCATTATTGTAATTTCAAGAGCAGTATCTTTGTCATGTTCCATCACCAGAATGAGAGCGCTTTATTCCATGTCCCAGTTAGATCACTCCTTTTTAAATACTTAGTTTTTTGTGGAAGCCAGTAAGAAGCAATTCCTAAATATACCCTAAGCACTATTGTGAGTCTGTGTTTTAATCCTGTATCATGAATTAAGTATACATGCACATGTAATCAGAGTTTTTCTTGGTCCCTTACTCTTGATTTCCCACATTTTTTTGGACAAATCAGGCTTGGTTTAGGCAGCTTAAGCTAATATAACAATGAGGAAAAGTAGTCCAGCTTATGTACTTGTCTCAAAAAAGTGTCCATTTTCAGATATTCAGGAAAAGAAAGGGAAATTCTATGATCATGAGAACAGCCATAAAGACATTCCAACTAATGATGGGATTAAGTGAACTGAAAGTTGGTGTTACCTTCCAGCTGAAAATTAGTGATGATGACATAGGAAGTTATGAATAGGAGCTCTCTGAAGAAGTTTTAGTTTAATAACATTCAATTATGGATATTCCTCACCTGCACATCTGTAGTGATGAATTCCACAGGCATATAAAGTTTTGTTCAAAAATCTTAAATAACAACAGTGTTTATATGATGTTTTTAATTTCCTTAGCAGTTTTACTTGCACTTGTTTGATGAGAAGGAGCAAAGAAGCAATGATACTCCCAGACTTTCAGCAGCTGCTAAATATGAATGTCTTTGAAGCTATCCGATCTTATTCAATTGCATTTAATAAAGTTGTTGACATTTTCCAAATATGAAATCATGATTGTCTTCATTGTCACATGCTCTTGACATAGCTCCCTCACATATAAATGTAACATCATTTCTTCTCAACTAAAATTTAAAATAAAATCTAATTGCAATGATATGAATTCGGAAATAGCAATATGGGGAAAGGTCAATAGAATTAACATGAAAGAAGATCTTTAAAATTAAAGATCTGTGGAAAAGAAAAAGAAAAGATATACAAATGTTCATCCACAAAAACGGTCAATGTTAAACAATATTCAAATAAACAGAAAAAGTTTCAATTATTTTCTGACATAAATAATTATGGTAATTACAGAAATTGAATTTACAAGAATTAAGTTTTATCATTGTATATGAGGTTACATTATTAAATGTAACAGGAAATCTACCGTTTGGATGTAACCCTGTAGAAAGGCTTTTTATCATTTAAATATGATTTGAAGGAGGTGGAGTCTCTCCTGCATGATACTGTGCTCTATTTCATCTTTAATTTAACCCTTTGAGCATTTTGCAGAATGAACAGGAGTCATATGCATTAAAGAAAAAGATAAATTTCATTAATGCAGTTTGGTTAAAAAGTAGGAGTATTTCAACTTGCTGTCATGTTAGTAACTATAAACTAAAATTCCTGCTGGTGTTTATAATCGGTTGGACATCATTTTCAAGAACTTCACTGTAAAGCACAAGAAGCTGCAGACTGGATCAAACATCTGTAATTAAAGTAATACATACAGTCCCTTTACCTGAGAGAACCACAGGCACTTCCAGAATGATTTACTTCTCAGGGGAGACAGACAGTATTTAAGTTCTCTTTTCCTAGGGTTTCTCTTATGAAAGAGTAATTTTGTTTCCAGCTCATAGGTGCTCTGAGCAGCAACCCCAACATCATCCATTCTAAGAAGGAGCAGGAAGCAGCCCAGAGGCATTTGGCACATGTGACAGAGTCAATTACAGTTACCTGTTATTTCCTAAATATACTGGGAAACATCTCCTCTTACCGTGGTACCAGCATCATACCTATCACCAATCACATTAAGACACTCCTCTTTGAGTGGGATCTCAAGTACCCAGAGACCAACAGCAGGAATTATGTTACCCCAAAAGTCCCGCAACATTGATGAACATAGAACTTGAAAATTTCCCATGCAGCAGTGGGACCACCTTTCTGCAGTCAAGGAGAACTTATTGTGGCCTTTCAGTACGTCAGTGGGGTCTATAAGAAAGATGGGGACAGTCTTTTTAGCAAGGCCTGCTGCTACAAGTCAAGGGGTAATGGTTTTAAACTAAAAGAGAGTAGATTTAGACTAGATACGAGGAAGAAATTTTTGAGAGTAGTGAAACACTGGAAAAGGTTGCCCAGCAAGGTGGTGAATGCCCCATGCCTGAAAATATCCAAGGTAAAGATGGATGAGCCACTGAGCAACCTGATCCTGTTAAAGATGTAACTTTTTACTGCAGGGGGGTTGGACCAGATGACCTTTAAAGGTGCCTTCCAACCCAAATGATTCTAGGATTCTATGAAAGGCTTTTTTCTATCCTCATTAAGTATGTTCATGTCAATGAGATACAGATGTTGTCAATCATATGGTTTTGGAGATATCTCACATGAGTAAGGTAAGTGACCATCATTACCTTTGTATGCTGGCAGACTGGCTGAGATCATGAATTACTATAACTCATTTCATTAAATTCTGAGATATAGTAGCTGAGTATCTGGATCCCTTTAATTAAAGTTTATATGGCATCATAATTTATACAACAAAAATTTGAGCTGTCTTTACCAAAGTTCTGCAAGAAAGATAGCCTAATATTAGCAATTAAAACTGAACAAAGGCCACCCTTAGTTTGAGCTGACAGTGGACTCAAAGAAAAAGTAGTCTGAGTCATACCATTATTGCTCAAAGTCATTACATTTCACTGTCCTATTTATAGACTTTTTTTAAAAAATAGATGTCAAGCTCAGAGATGGAAGATTGAAAGTTAAGATGAAAAATAACACTGAAGTTTTTAATTAGAAGACTTATTTTAGAAAACAGAGATAAAATGTACTTGATCCACAAACTAAACTTTAAGTAAACACCTAGAATGCTGATGTTTTCAAATTTTTCCTTTTATTTCATTCTACAAATCATTCCTATTTCTCATCACTTGAGTCTGCCATTTCATCCATGTTTCTGTTGGGTAGTAAACTGCCTGATTTTAAAAACATTTTTATTTTGTTTCTGCTTTAATTTTTCCTATCATGGAACACTTCTGATATTGGAGACTGTCAGTATAATCTATTGACCCCTTGTATGTACATTCACATACTATATACCATGCAGCTAAAGCAATTGTATTTCTGAAAAAAGAACAAAACAAAAACCCAAACCAAAACAAAGCAAAAATTAAATTAAAAAAAAAAAAAACCCAACTAGAAGAATATTTCATGCTTATCAGGCATATTGATTATATTTAGCCAATGGAAATTAAGAAGAGAAAAAGTGCAAAGTGACCTGAAAGGTATTTCCACATTTCCAACCCATAACCCATGTGCACTGAATTGTGAATTTCCACTACAGCACTGTCATCATCGGTTTATTTAATAATCAGAAAAAAATAAAGCTTCCCTTGCTTATTTGGCCATTTTCAAACCAGTACAAGTAGCTGCAGTAAAGTCCATTGCTGAACTGGTTTGCAGGGGAACTGCATTTGTCTCACTTCATCCATTTTACACTGGCTCTGAAACTGTCTGCAAAACAGGCTGAACTGGTTTTTTGAGTGATAATCTTGCAAAACTTTCAGCACTTCCTTTTTCAGATTAGATGTGAAGTGTGAGAAGTCTTCTCTTATCCTTCCTTCTCTCCTTCCCCACCCTCAGGCTTTCAGCTATTGCTTAAGACTCTGGCTTAAGGAAGTTCAGAGCAACATGACAAAAGCAATAATATACACTAGATTAAAATGGATCCAAGATATATGGTGAAGAAGTTTGTCTCAGTACAGCAAGGGCGTATTCCCACAAAATGACCAAGGAGTTTAGCCAATTCCTACTACTTCTCTGTGCTGTTTTTCCACTGCCTTTTTGCCTGCCTTCCCTAGATAAATGATAAATACTTCAAGGCAAGCCCTATTTCTTGCCATGCATTTTTACCTGATAGGTTTTACCTAGCCAAGGTTTAGACATTTCAAAGTTAGATATGTCTACTGGATATGATCCTCTTACTGGAGAGAAATCTCCAGGAGGTAATTTGTCTGACCAGCCATAGACAGCTAACTGTGGACTGCACAGAGGTCTCCTGAGTCTCTCCTCTCCACTGTTTGTAGAAGGTATTAGTAATTCAGGCATTAGTAACTCATGCTAAGACATCCAACTTCTGGACATGGACATGAGAGCAGATAAAGTCTGCAGCCTGTGCTGCCATTTAGACATTTAATAAAACCCTAAGTAAAGTTTTATCTGAATTTGGTTGGATTTGCTTTAGCTGAGCAGATTTACTCTTCATTCAAAGCCACAATTCATTAAACAACCAAAAAGGGGAAAAAGATTTTGTGTGGGAATATCTCACTTCATGCCCTAAACACTTTGCAGCACATCCAGCCACACAGGGAGGTGAAGAGGGTGATTCCACTTATGCAAAGGCAGGCAGCTGGATTGAATACCCTCTGAAGAGGAAAGGCTTTGAATCTTCATGTGAAACTGAGGAAAATAACAAGTATTTCCAACAACACACGTAACCTAAGACTTGAGGAGCAGTTTCCCCTTAGCGTACACTTCATTTTTTCCTGAAAGAAACACCAGGCCAACATGTTTTGAACACACCTATATAGTCTGTGCCAAGATGAAAAGATAATAGATCCCAATGGGTATGGCTGCTTGATCAGCAAGGTTATGTCATGCTTGGCTGTGCCTGGTTTTGCAAGCACTCCTTTACTGAACCATAGTATAATTATAGCTTGGAGGAAAGAGTTTATTCAGTTCCCAGCCTTGTGCTGAAAACAGCCTGCAACCCTGTGCTGCTTCCCCTGCTTTCACAACTCAGCAGAATCTGTCCTATTGGAACAAGGCTGGTTACAGGCAGATGTGACCACAGTATTGCTCAGCCCAGATTACCTATCATCTAGATGAGCAACATACTGGTTTGTCTCAAGAAACCTCCAAAAGTAACAGAATGACTGTGAAACAAATCCCAGGTCTCTGCCCACTTGTTCACCACTTGCTGCTTCAAGGCGGCTTTGCAGCACTCCAGTGACACAACCCTCTATTCCTTTGTGTAAAAAGATCCTCAAAGAGATGTTGCTTCTCTCTTTTGGTACAGGGAAAACAACTGCTTTGGAAAATTTTCAGTCTTGTGCACTGGCAATACAATTCTCTAAAGGTGATGCAACATAGGAGCAATGGATTAAAACACAACACACTAGGGCATTGCGCAGCTCAAAGGAAACCTTGTCTTTTTACTGACCTGGTTTAGAAACTTCTAATTTGTACCTTTGTTTTCTTAGATACATTTGCATTTACAATTGTGCAGAATACAATTTACAAATCACATTTTAAGTTGCATCTACAATTTACAATTACATCTACACCCTTGCACCTGCATTCAATTCACCATGAGCAGTTAGCCTGAAGCAGAGTACTTAAGTGCATCTCCAGTTAAGCAAGTGTTATTCCCCAAAACTGGTGGTCACAGTTGTCTTCTCCCACTCAGTGAATGTGTTGGCATTCTTGAGGTTGGGAGCATGCAGTAGGTAAATATGAAGAATGGCTTAAAATCTAATCTTATCTTTTTTTTTTTTTTTTATGCTATGTTTCTTCCATACAAATGCATGTTGGTTCCAGAATACAATTTTGGATTAAATTAAGGAGTTATGTCCTGTCAATGTCTAAAACAGGTGGGTTGATTGCTCTGTGTCAGATCTTGCTTCTCTGCAATGACTACCAGCTGAGAGCGTATGTCAAAACTTTTAGAATGACCCAGATAAGATGAGGTAACTCAGAACAGCTTTGTAATATGACTTAGGATAAATAAGTATGGATTTTTTTAATTCACCTTGATTTAATATTAGGCATCTAAATTAGTACTCAGTCCTGTCAGTTGACATGGTACTACAAGAATACCTTTGTGTGTAGCTCTCCAAAAGTCACTTGCTCCCCTCAGCATTGCAGGGAGCATACTGACTTTGATGTGAAATTATACATTCAGGATATTCTTGTGAGAACCATAATAGTGACTCAAGAATGCTAGTCCCCACTGATCTTATTGTAGAACATGCTCTGAAATCACTTTCAGGCTTTGAAATTTTATTTACATTTTGGACATCCAAATTTGAGACATTTGTCCATGACCATGGAGGCAAAACCACCAAGCATGATCAAATTCTTTAGATACCAAGTAGTAATTATAGGTTTTCCAGACAGAGGGAAGTTGTTGTGCGGTTTTATTCTTAGATCAGTGGGTTTTATTTTCCTTTCCCTTGGGAACAAATCATCTATATTTAGAATCAAGTTTTTATGGTGGAGAGTTTAATTGTGAATGAATATAGCTCTCTATAAGAGCATATACATGGGCTTAACATCTGAACATACATGATTGTTAAATTCCTCATGGTTCTAAAAGTTATTACATAATTAAATAAAAAATATGTGAATGGAAGGAGTAAATTACATAATGAAAAAGTGTGGTATAATGTAAATACTATTTAAATACAGCCTTGCTCTGAATTTGTCAGCAAAACTTCCACTGAACTCAACAGAAACTTTGTGTAAATGAGCACTAAAGACCATGTGTTGTTTTATATAGCACAACAATTTTAATTTCATAAAATAAGGAAATGAAATCTTCTTGTCTTCTCAGAAAGGAGTTTATTAAGTTAATGGTCTTACTTAAACCCAGTTAGCTATGGTGAAATGCTATGGCTATAGAAGTACAACAGTTTAATTGTAATGCAGTTTAAAACCAGATAGCATTGTAAATATCTTTTTTTCACCAAACAGTTTCTGCCACAAAACCACAAAAGCAGATTCAATGGTAGTTAAAATATGAGCATTAAAATCGATTATTAATGACTACACAGTTAAGCCCTGTTGTGAAGTTGCCACTCTCATACACCCCCACCAGGAAGCAGGGTGCTGCCAGGCTGGGATGGGTGTTCAGGTCTCCCCCATGCTGCCACCACCACCTCGAGTCCCTGCACCGCCCCCCCACAGTCCCTGAACCCAGGATAGACCCTGCCAGCTGGTTGTCCCCTCTATCAAGAAGCAGCATGATCCCTGGAGGCAGGTACTTGCCTGTCCCTGTACTCACCCTAGCTCCATACCCATACTGTGGATGGCAGACGTGACTGGCCGGCTGGAGGTCAGCAATGCTGAGGGAAACAAGCACCCAGGGGGTTCACAGATCCTGCTTCCCTTCTCATGAAGGGTGGAGACAAAGTCTGCCTCTTAAGGAACTACTAGAAATTTGGTTCTATATTTGACTTTTGATGGTTGTTGAAGACAATTGCTCAGGGCAAAGTTTGCACAACATCACCTTCCTCTCACAAACAAAATATTTTTTGGAAGTGAGGTAAAAATTTTAGCTATTACTTTAACAGCTTTAAAATTATAAGAAATATATGAGAAAACATGCCCCAAAAGCTATAGCATAATAATATTCCATGTACCAAAATGAAATTAATACAAGATGAGACGACTCTTTCATCACAGCAGGGAGACTCAGGAAAAAAAGCCCTGAATATGGATCAAGGTTTTGGGTATTTAAAAGGGCAACTCAGGTGTATGTGGTGTTGAAGACATGTTTATCTTGAATTGAGATTAAAAAATTCTGTAATCTAATAGGCTCTTGTAATGCAGTGATTTCTCCCAAATTATGAATAACTTGAAATCATGCTAAGTCCCCTAAGCCTTTTTTTTTAGCTTAAAGTAGTGCCTCTATGCTAAAGCCTTAAAAGAGGCAATTTTTTCTTTTTTAAGCCTTTTTTATACCTGCTGTATGTGCTATGGGCATGTCTGAATGTTCACATTCAAATACTTTTAAAGTGGGAGTTACAGCCCTGAGTCCTGTTTGAGAAACACCAGTTTGTCTAACACTGTACTATTCCCAAGAATTGAGATACATAAGCAATGACAGCTACAACTAACATGGTATTTTCCTGTTTTAATTGTTATTTATTTGAAAGATGCTAATATACTTTGAAAGGTCTCACAATCAAGTTTTTGGTGAATTGCACAAAAACAAAAGCAAGGAGACAGACTCAAACTGCAGCTCACAGTTTTTAGTAACAATACTGAAAGATATTGAAGCAATAGTGCCTCTGAACTCACCAAGCAAGTAAGAGGTCCAGTATGGTAAAAAGTTATACAGAGACAAAACCATCAGACAGAGATAAAACATTTGGACATTGTCCAGATCAGACAATGAAAGAGAGCTGCTTTCTCTTAAAACTGCTGAATATGCCATTGCTACTCTCACAGAATTGAAAAACCTAAGACAAAAATCATGGGATCTGTGCTTGCCTTCACCTGAGCTCTGCTCCAAACAGGGACAGCCTAGTTCCCCATGGGGCATTTGAAAAGCTGAAATGTATTCAAAGCTCAACAAAAAAAGAGACAACGTTCACAGAAGTTGTGTTTTTTCATGAGAAAATTTGTTTGGAACTCCATCCAGAGGAAATTCTGGCAAATGATATATAAATCATCATGGAGGAGATCTGGGTGGCAAAAAGATCAGAAATGGAAGGCCTGGCCTTAGGGGAGAGAGGAGAGATGAGATAGTCATTCTCTCCTTAGTTTGCCAAAGACACGTTAGCAGATGCAGTATTTAATACATTCTCCTTGTATGTTCCCTGTTGTTTCTGGTTTCCACCTTACAGATTTATAAGAGAAATGGCTGATCAGGGTTCGGTGTTCACCATGCCTGTACCCTCCAGCATCTTCACTCTTTTCCCTAAGATCCAGAGGTGATTCCTTATTCTTTTGTTTAAGGAATGCACTTTGCAAGAAAGTACAAACATTATTGATAAGAGAGGTCAATTACTTCCCCAAGCTATTAATATTTCCTTTTTTTTTTACTGTTAGAGGAATAATTAAATCAAAGTGTCATTATTTTAATATTTCCCAGCTACATAAATTTTTCACCTAAGAGTTTCAAAAGGCTTTATCCTAGTAAATATTGCCATATTTGAAAGACTTGGTAATAAAGTTGTTACATGACACAGTCATGAATGAATGAAACCCAGAAACACAAACTGCACTCCCTAAGTCTAAGTCTCCCAGTACCATCCTGGGCTTTACCCTCTGAAATTTTGTAAAAAATACTATTTTTCTCTGGCAGACCATTTAGTCCATATTTTACTAATAGCTCCGGTCAGGCACTGTGCAGTAGATGACAGGCCAAATGAAACCATGCCAAATAAAACCACACCAAATGAAGATAAATCATGTCTAAGAAGAGTCTGTATTTTGCTAAGTTTATAGGCTTTGAGGTGTTCAAGCACATAGTATCAGCTAAATGAAAACCCTACTTCAGAAAGCATCTGAGTTTTAGTCAGACACCTAAGGGTATGCTGAATTGCCTTTTTTTTTCAGGGAACAGTGATTTGAATGGAAGCTCAGCACTTCCCTGACTGCAGGCCAGCATGGATCCAGCCCTTGGGTCCCTTCCTATGGGAACACTAGGCAGACAGACTTTTCAAAGGAGGTCAGCCTCTAAAACAGGAACTGACCTTCAGCAACCAAGACCCCTCTCCTTTGCAGCCTTCGTGTATTTTCTATTAGAAAGCAACACAATGGGGTATATTCTAATTCTCATCTACTATACATCCTTAAAAGCCTGGAGTTGTTCCTGTTCTCATTAAAAGACAGGAATTGA
>JANHGN010018978.1:13895-21395 GCA_024605025.1 Megaceryle maxima | reverse complement strand
AATATGGATCTTTCACACTCCCTGACTTGACTTTTTCCTCATTAAATAAACCAAACATAAGGTTTCTGCTTCATTAATATGTAATTCAGGTAAACCAGATATCAAGTAATTTCTTTTCAAAGAATAGCAATTTTTTAATGTCTGAAAATGAAGATAGTTTATAGAAATAGGAGAATGTTTCCTAATTCTAAAGCAGAAAAGTAGCTTGACCCAAGGATGCATTGTTGGGCTTGTGATACTGCAAAGTCAAAAATTCAAGAGGATAAAATGTCAAAGAATTATTCCTTAAAGGAAATAAATATTCATGTCAAATCCACAAACTACCAAAATTGGTTTGGAAAATGTATGATTTCTGAATCCTTTGATAGTGTCAAATACATCACACAAGAGGGGGAGCCACCATATATTGTGTTAACAGCAGCTGGGCTGAGGAATACCTTCACCAGATAGAGAAGGCTAGGAGGAACTCTGGTTCTCTTGGTTCTAAACTCAGAGAGCTGCTCACAGAAGACTCCACAGCTCAGCATGTGGCTGCTTTTTCCCCCTAGTTTCTCATGTCTCATTTGATAAACATAGCTGGCATGACTACTTACACTGCAGCTATAAGGCAGCAGTATCACACAACCATCAGCTGCAGGGACATCTGCCTACATGGGTTGATGTTCCATTCTCCTGAACCACAGCACAGCAGTTAAAGCAGGGATGAAATAACCCACTCTAGGGCAAGATGGTGGAGAATTTGCAGGCACTATGCACCAGATAATTTCTATGCATCCATTTTCTAAATTTCTAAATATTGCTTTTCTACACTGCAAGATCCAATAAAAACAAACCAAAACAATAAACAAAGAAAACAATAAAAACCACAACACAAAATGAAAACAAACTAAAAGCAAACAAAACCAAACCAACACAGACAAAACCAAACCAAAACCAAACCAAAACAAAAAATGAAACAAACAAACCAAAACAAAATAACAAACAAACAAACAAAAAACTCAATCACTTTGCACAGAATCCTAGCTTTTAAGAAAGATTCCATTGCTACAGAAATACTTCAGGTCTTTCCAGAATCCCCAGCACCACTCCTTGAAGTGAACTGAGAATAGGTCTTTATTTCAGAGAACAGTTCTTTACTTTGGATATAGCTCGAACCACCTTTTTCATGTAGGAATTTAGGACATTGACAGCAGCACTTAACCAAACACAATGTTAAGTATCTGAATGGAATGATTACTGCTATCCTCTCCACTTCTTTCTGTATTGCTGGATTTGACATTGAGACATTAGAAGTCTAAGAAATACTTTCTGTCAATAAAGTCTTTTTTAACTGTAAGGCCCTTAAGGAAGTGGTTCAGTATGTCTCTATACTGCTTTGTACACTGGGGCACTGATCTGGTTGAAGAAACCAGAATTATCCAATAAGTTCTGACTATGAGCTCTTTCAGTCATGGCTGAGGCTTCTGAAAGTACTCTGCTGCTGACGTCAACAGCAGCTCCTTACAATTTCCACAGGAGCAGCCCAGTGCAGGGAGGTCTTTCAGAAGTCCCATCTCATGTGTGGTAGCTAAGTTTGGAAGACTACTTTCTCTATAAATAAAGAAGTATGCAACATAAGTTATTTCCTTCCTGAGTAAACAGGAAGAACAGAAATTCATATGTGAATAGGCTTATTACAGTTTACAGATTTATTACAGATTAATGCTTAACACCTAAATCAGAACACTTCAATAAAGGGCCTCTAAGAGCCATGACATAACCTTAACTTATGGTAAATATGGCATACAGCAGACAATAGAAATAAGGGTTGATTCCCTACAAGAGAAATTGATGTGAACTTCAAGAAAACCATAAACAGCAACAAAATAGCTGAGAGAGAAAGTCCAAGTTACTCTCAGCCAGATTCTTAACTGTATTATAAATTACACTGCCCTTATGGGCATAAGTCTAAGTATCTGAACCTTGTATGAAATGAGCTTCATTAGGCTACAATCACATATTTTTCCAAAGTGGAAAGACATTAAATATCTTCTCAGTAATACAATAAATAAGATACAGTAAGGATTATATCAGCCTTCTTCTTAAATTCATTTAAACTGCTGCAGTCCAAAGTTAGCGATCTGCTAAATACAGCAAGAACATGATTCTGAAGCTAGTCACATTAATGTCTTCTTTCAGTAGCATGATTCAGAAATTGAGCATTTTTCTTGGCAATTGTATCTTATTTTTAGATCCTCTCTCTTAGCTAATAAGCAGTATATCTTATTTAAACAGTAGCAAAAGCCTACCACTCTGCTCTTAAATTATTGCCAGTGATTAGGAACTTTGCCTCAATAAGAAAAATAATTGCAGGGATTATTATTGTTGTCATTATTATATATATTCCATTAGCTTTCTGCACTGCATAGGACTCTGATGAAGTAAATGAGGCACCTCAAGTTTTCAGAGGAAAAGGGTGTCTATTTTCACATGTGGAACACCGTAAGCATAGCAACTAAATACAAAACCCAGTTCGAAACCCAACACACCAGTCAAAAGCATTGATTTGTTATACTACCTTAACAACCTGCAGTACAAAAATAGACAGAGTCAATCAGCTTTAAAATGTGTGAGCTGAAGAAATATGATAAATAAAATGTAGCAGTTGTCCCTCTTTCCATTATATTGTTACACATACACATGGTAATTTGGATGCTGCATATTAACAAGCTGGTCCATGAATAGTGAAACCGATACAGTACTGTTTCCTGTGGATTACTTTCCCAGGATTCCCAGTTACTTTATTTTGGATTGTTTCTCATCATCACTGCACTCCACCTGCCTAGGGTGGATCACATCTGCTGCCTGGGAAGGAAGCTTGCAGCACACAGGCTCCTGAGCCAGATCCCCATATGAGCCCAAAAGCCCACACAGAACAGCTGCCCTTGCTCACAACTCTGTGGAGTCATTAAGCGCTGTCCTTCCCTGTTATACAACTTATGCTATTTTCCCTACTCACCTGTGGATCTTCATGACACCTCAAGGCACTACTGTTGAAATTGACCTGCAGGTTCAAGAACTATTGAGATGGAAGGAAAGAAAGGCTGATGATGAGCAAACAGGTAGCAACCACTGTCAAAAAATGCCACATTTCTTTAGGAAGCTATGATAAAAAATGACCAAATATTGCTGCCTTGGGAAAGTGATGTATGCAACTTTGAAATTGAGCCTCCTGGAATGCTGCTTCACTATGAGACATATTCAGAAGTTTTTTATATATTTAATACAACACAATCTGAAGAAGCACCATAGACTTTATTCCCAATGGAGAAAACAGAAAAAAACCCTAGAGTTCCATAGTATAATTCCCTACAAACTGAAAATCATATATATTTATTGAATCTGATTTTATAGAAATTTTAAGAGTTTTTATCCAAAATACAAAACTCTCAATTGATTCCAGAGAATTTACAAAGTCACCATGGCATCCTTTGAATTCCAAAGAAGCTACAAGACCACATATCTATAATGATATGAAGATAAGACAATACAGAAATAATAATATTCTTTAAGCAAATATTATTATTATGAAAAAAACATTGCGTTTACTCCTAATGTGAAGAATTATTATGGAACAACTCTCTAATATTAACATTACCTGAGAGGTAAGAATAGATATAACTGAGAATATAAATTTGGTGGTTTTATTAAGTAGCAAAAAGTCAGAAAAGGTAGAAAATGTACAGGCATGTACAGGAGAAAAAAATGTGATGCAGTAAAACATTGATACTAAAAATACTGTAAGGGAAAAAAAACCCAAACAAATTACAAAAACCCTTGAAAATCAGATATTAATCAGTCTACACTGAAACAAATTTTCAAGCTCATGAACATAAACTCAAACCTATCTATTAAGTTTCTGAAGTACTAGAAGTTTTTCAAACATATTGTCAGTGTTTTGTATGATCTAGTTGGTGATTAATATCTAATAAGTGAAATTAAAGTGACTCACTGAAACACATTGCATTAAAGATGTATGTTATATTTGTTGAAGCCTCGAAGAGCCCTATTTAATACTTAACCTGGGAAAATTCCCTTTTCAGTGAGTATTTCAGAAATACTTTCTGAAAGAACAAACATTCATGATGAATTTAAGAGCTGTAAAGAAAGACAGTGAATCAAATGGCTGCATACAGCCAACAATCGCAGCAAGGAAACTGCATAAGAGACTAATAATATGTCTATATTTAGAGGAACATCATAGAGGTATAAAGAAAATCCACTTTCATCTTCCAACTGTGAAAGAAATAGGTGTAGAAAAAAAATAATTGGTAGTACAGTTCATGTTAACTACTTGAATGTTGTTGATACATCAGAGAGATTTAAGTATTACTGTTGAATGAAGTATATATTCACCTGTTTGCAGGATAATTTGGCACTCATTAATTAACCGAAGACATGGAGACTGCATTTGTAAATCACCTAGGCATTTTTGAAAATCTAAGCCTCATGTGCCTCATCTAAGCATCTAAGCCAGGCACATCGAATCTAGAAGTTTAATTTTGATGTCCATCTTCTGCAACAATAGCTAGTGGGTCAATTGTAGCAAATAGCTTCCCTTTCACACATACATACAGATGATATCTTAAGCAGACATATGTATGCATGGAGGGGGTAATATCTATATTTACGTCTTAGGTAACACCAAATAATAAGGGGAAAAAATGATTGGCAAAGGCCTACCCCTTCTAGTACATACTCTTTTTATTCTTTTGTCATTTTGGAAAATAAAGTCCAGTTAAGCCTCTTTTCTTCCAAATCCATGTTCCACAGGGAAGTAGTTTAGTATTGTTTTTTGAATCAGTGAGCATAATGCAGAGAAAGAGGTTTTTATCTGCAGATCATCACATTTTTAGAAGCAATACTGCTGTTATCACAGGAGTGGTCCATTAACTGTAGCACAGCAGTGAGGGAATCACTTCTGAAATGTCATCAGCACTCCTTTTGGTGGAATGTGTGCTTAAATAGCCCTGTACACATGCCGGTCTGACTTGGTGTAAAGATTTCAAATAAGTGTACAGAAATGTTTTGTGGATTTGTTTGGGTTTTTTTCCTTTTTATATGTTCAACTTTATTGACACAGACAAGGGCCTTTAAAGAGCTGGATTCCCCTTAAGTTTTATTACTGGTGATCTATAATAATGACTTCAAAAGCATGTGTTTGGGGTTTTTCATAATGATTTAAATACAGATGAGCAGAGTGTCTGATCAGACCAAGTCTCTTGGATATATCACTGTCTAGAATTATTTCAAAACGTTTTCAGAGTTAGTTTTCTTTTTGAACACAATGATTATTCTTGTAACTCTAAAAATGCTGCTTTTGTAAACAGGAAGTAAAGCTCAATAGAGTCAAATTGTTTTCAGTGGGCTTTGGAATTGTCCCAGATCATTATGGCAATCCTTAGCCATCCTGCAGGGAAGTTAATTTGCCTTATTGCAGAACTACTGTAGAAAACTTTTTTATATTGTGAATACTCCAGATAATTAACACACAGCATCTAACATGAAATACTTTGTATTAGGTATCAGAAAACATCTTTTACCTAAATTTAGGTTTTGTCTTCTACCAGTGGTCAGCACCAGAGGAGCAGAAGGCTGTAAGATGAGCATACTGTCAGCCAGGTCATAAAATTGGCCATCCAACTATCCTGCAGTATGAGCTTTAGCATCCCACACTCATTTGAGGAGCAGTATTTTTTATAATAGAAGCTGATCCCACTTCAGAAGAATGATGTTGAAGAGGGGAAAACACTTTAGGCTTCACTTGGATGTAAGAATGAAGGGCAATGAAGCTGGTGAGGGGTCTGGAAAGCATGCCTTATGAGGAGAGGCTGAGGGAACTGGAGTTCTTTAGTCTAGAGAAGAGGAGACTGAAAGGAGACCTTATTGCTCTCTACAACTACCTAAAAGAAAGTTGTAGCAAGACTGCTGTTGGTCTCTTCTCCCAAATTACTAATGATAAAATGAGAGGAAATGGCCTCAAGTTGCATCAGGAGAGGTTTAGATTAGATATTAGGAAGAAATTCTTCACTGAGAGAGTGGTTGGGCACTGGAACAGGCTGCCCAGGGAGGTGGTGGAGTCACCATCACTGGAGGTATTTAAAAAACAAGTGGATGTAGCACTTGAGGCTATGGTCTAATGGATAGATAGATGTTAGGGTGAAGGTTGGACTCGATGATCCTAGAGGTCCTTTCCAACCCTAATGATTCTATGATTCTATGAGTGATTCTATTATTCTATGAAGAGAAGTAGACTGAGTCTCTGGAGGTTGATCATCTGGTGGCAAGAAGAATGGCTCAGTGGTTACCAGCTACACAAAGACTTCCAAGAGTCTGGTGCAATCTTCTAGAGGAATATGGGTTCCTGAATAAACTTGAGCATTTTTCACAAGTGTCATTCACCACTAAGAGATAGCTTTCTAGTTTAGGTTAAGAAAAAGCCTGTCTTTTGGACAACATCAAGAGAAACTACCTCCAGAAAATTAATCACTTTCAGATATCACTGAGAGAATTTATATAAAGGCAGTATTTTTTTAATTTTATTTATTCCTCTGAAGGTGCCTATCTCTTACTATTCATCACAGATTGAGATTTGGGCAACTAGCTTTAACTAGACACCTGTTATTTACATGACTAAAAAGCTGGATCCATTTAGGTATTTGTGGAAGCTAAGCCTTATACTATGAGGAGCTGAATTTGTGTTTCTGCATCTTAAATTTTTACGTGCAAAATTCAACACCCTCCTTACAGGGAGACTGTGGGGGGTGAACCTTTAAAATTTATATGATGTATTCAAAATGTTAGTAGGAACCAGAAAATTGCTTAACATAGATAGAAAAGGATGCTGGAAGCAATTGGCCCCAATACCCATAAGGTATAATTGAATGTTTACGTTCTAATGCTGTTGTCTTTTTTACTAACTAAAGTAAAAAATCTAGAGACAGGACTAAGTTTGGAGTTTGAATGAACTGAATGATACTTCAAGTACTCTGTATGAAATATCTTTTAACTGTTAATATTACTTAACCATAAAGCCACTTTTTCAGTATCAGAAAGTGGATGATATTGTGTATTTGTATTCAGTCTCACTGAATTTTTCAAAGGAAAAATTTCAAGGCATTTTTCAAGGCCAAATTTTCACTGTTAGCTCGATGTTCTTGTAGCAGCATTCAAATTTTTTTCATTCTCTATGTGGTAGACACCATAGCTTATCTCAAGATCTAATGCAATCTATTCTTAACTACTCACAGCCTTTGGCCTAAAACTGTAATCTGCCCCTTTCAATATTAAAAAGACAGGACACAGTTCAATTGGATATGAAGAAAATGTGGAGTCGGTTCTTTAGAAATATGTTCATGATTCATAACAGTGCTAATGAAAGTTGCAAGCTTATTGTTGTCATGTGGTTCCAATTCAGTTTCTTTTGTTAAAAAAAAAAAAAAAAAAAAAAAAAAAAAACAA
>JANHGN010018978.1:0-13795 GCA_024605025.1 Megaceryle maxima | reverse complement strand
ACGTAAGAATATGTCCCTGAGTCAAAAAAGTGGTAAAAAAAATTTCAAGCTCATCTTTGTCATGTGTCGCCCATAAAGTTTCCTTTCGTAAAAAAAAAAAAAAAAAAAAAAAAAATACACAAAAGAACCCAAACCAAACCAAAAGAACACCAAAACCAAAACCAAACAAAACAACCCCCGCCCCGAAAAAAACCCAAAATAACCAACAACGAAAAAAAACCACAACAGAAGTCAAACCTTCCCATTTCCTTTAAAAAGCAATTGAGATCATTTCTGCATAAGGAATTGTCTATGACTACAGTAATATTGATGCACCTCATAAAGTTACAAGACCTGCGTGGACCCAAGTTTTGGTCCAGCCTAGCAAGGTCTTTCAATGCAACAAACTGCAGTATATCAACATAAAAATATTAATGTAAAAATTGATGTATAACTAAACAAAGCTTTGATTATCTCTACAATGGTTTGAAAACATAGTGCACAGAGCAAGTGTCTATTGACTCAAATATCTCACTTTGGAACCAGCTTTGCTATCATTACTAGTTATGTATTTTGGCCAAATGGCTTGTCTAGACTATCTGCAATGTTCATGTGATGGACAACAATTTCAATAGAAAATATAAGCAATGATTATCATCTTTTATTGTATCTCATGTAAAGTCAATGTTGGACATACAATATTTCCAACTGTGTCCTTTTTGTTCTGCTTTTTTCAATGTTTTTCTCTCAAATTTTAAAACTCTTCTATGTTTTGATCTCTTTACTTGTTTACTCTGAATACCAGAATTACTTATCATTCTTATTCGTCTCAGGCACCTTTTTCTTTTTTTTTTTCCTGGTATTCGTGATGTTTCAGCAAGATACAGTTCTGAGAAATATAGTTGCTACTACTATGCTGCTGGAATGATTCCTGCATTGTGGTCTCTCTCCAGTTTGATCTCAAATTATTGATTATAGCAGTCCCAAGGGTATAATGGTGAATACGCACTATGGGTATGATTAAACTAAAATCCTGACATTCCTAATGAAAAAAAATAAATCAATGTAATAGAGAAAATAAAACTTAATTACAGAAATTCTTCATTCACCATTTTTTGAAGTATTCTTTAACGAGGACGTAAAAAATATTTCCAAAGATACCAAGTCAATGGCCATTTTTCTTGTAATTGCTTTAACCTTTGAACAAAATAACCATTTGATTCTTTGAACAACTTATTTTAGGCAAACAAACATACTTGTGTGTTTAGGAATCTGAATTTGAAGAGGTGGTCTTTGTCCTGGGTGGTCTTTGTCCTTATATTCAGTCATAAGCAATTAATCCACCATTGTGTGCATACAAGACATTCTGCTCTAAAATCACAGTATTTTTAAAAGTACTCAAATCCAAAATGTCATCAAAAACTGGTACACTTTCCAGTCATCTACGAAAGTCTCAATGGAAGATTTGAAACAAAATAGCTTCTGGGTTAGAATCTTGTATGCTCTATTAGCCTTGAGCAAAATTTTACAGTGCAGCTACTTAACTTACAGGCAAAATTTCATAATGGGAATACTGAGAGGCCTATAGCTGTAACCAGTACTACTGGGCACCAGTATAATATTTCATTTACACTTCTTACAAAGCAATTTTTGTTAATCTTGCTGCATGAATGAAAAATCTCATCCCATGGTCTCCAATTCACTACCCTCATGAACTCATAAAAAGGTCTTTTAACCACTGCTGTGATTTTCAAGTGGAAATAATAAAATGGCAAGAGTTAAATATTAATATTCAGTTCTTGCATTGTGCCTTTCTTTGATACCAATTACAACTTGAACTTCACCTAACTCAAAAAGACTGCAGACTTCACTCAATTAGCAGTAATAGGATTAAAACATAGCTTTGGAACTGAAGATTTAAATAGGAAAGAAAAAAAAAACCTTGGCAAATGTACACTACATGTACCAAATTAATCTCAAAATAAATATGCAGCCCTGGGTGAAATAAGTGGAATGTGGAATGCTAGAGTTGTGGGGGTTATTGCAGGCTTTTTGCTTTCTTGAGAACCTCTGCAGGTTGCATCACTTTGTAGAGTAACACTACTTTTTCTTCCTTTAGGTTTATGGACACTATCAAAAGTTGCTGCCATTCACAACAGGTATTCTCCTTTGAAGAGCACCAAAGCCATTCCTGTCTGTTACACTTTTCTGCATTACCAAATTTTTATGGTTCTCAGTTTTGTGAAGTTTAAGCAATCCCCCAGATGTGAATTATTGCATATATATATTGTATTTGCATTTGGGTGGCAATGAATCACTTAATTTTCATTGCATTTTGAATAGTTGCCTGTACAGTGCCCCAAACTGAAGATACTTTCTGTTTTAGGGAGTACTTTTGACTTCTGTGATAAGATTGGTATGTCTTAAAATTCCATGTCAAATCAAAAATTGCTCGACCTCGGTTATAAAGAGCTGTTTGTATCATTTCCTCAGAGGCAGATATGAAAGGTTTACATCATGTTTAGCCCATCAAAAACACAAAGCAGGACATTTGAAGCATATCTAAAGAGATCCAGAGCCAGCTGTGAGTCAGGACAGATAGAAGTGACATATTTAGCTTTTTCTATTTCCTGCCAACTAGCGGAGAAATCAAGCCCAGGACTGGCCATAGGTTTCTGTTGACAATAACCATGGGCTTCATTTCTGGAACTATTCACTTCAGGGGATACTAGAGAATAACTAAATGCCCTTTTTCAAAATAATACAAGTAGATGCTACAGAGATTTGGAGATGAACATCAGTGGTTTCATATTTGCAAAATCTCGCCTTGATGTTATCACAAATAACAACTCCACAAAAGAAAAGAAAGAGTAGTGCTTTTATGGGTAATGCTGATTATCAAGGAGGGTTGTTAAAGTCTGCTTTGTATTTAAGTTCACTATTAAAAATGTTCATAGTAGTGGGTATAACAGAAATCAGGATGAGCAAGGGTGGTGTATTCAAGAAGCAGAAACACCACAATGGAGATAGAGAGAGATACCTGAACTTATATAGGCTACCAATTGCAGCACTCCAGAGTACCAAGTCTATTCAGCTCCAGACCTTCAAAATAAGGAAAAAGTGTGCAATCTTTTGAGCCAGATTGGCTTCATCCTCTGTTGTTCTGAAGGCAGGCAATCACAGATATAGCATGACATCTTGACACTATTTCAATCAGGTTTTAGTTTGATTTCCACTACCTGTAGAGGCTATCTGGAGTTTCCATTCATTTCAATCTCTTTGCCTTTCATTCCAACAAAAGAAGTTAACCTGAAATCAATTGATCTACAAATTACAAGGATTCAGTCCACACATTTTAATGTCCTCACTCTGAAAAAGTATTACTTTCCCAAGTTTTGAAGTGCTGGCCTCCACAGGTCCTAGATCTTTGCTCAAAAAATAATGTACAGAAACCAATTCAATTATAATACAGTTTTAAATGAATTGAACCCTTTCTGGCACTTCTCAAAGAGCAGAAAGGCCATTTAATTAGACAGGATCATCTGCCTCATAGTAAAACCATACTGAACTTTTGGGATGGTTAGAAATAGTTTTGAATTAGTATATGAGATTCATCACCACCATTGCAGGGCTAGTAAATGGCAGTTGAGACAGCAAAATTCTCCCTCTACAGAGATGGATCACAGCATAGTCCAAAGGTCTCCAGTACATGCAAACTAAAAATCACACTATCTTTTTTCTAGAGTTTGATTTAAAATTCCCCTTTTATAAAGCAAAGAATCACCTAATTACCTTCTCTGATCTGTCCAGCTACAGAAGTGACTAACACATGAAAAAAAGACAGTAGAAGTTGATCTGGACACATTTGGGACCACTAAATCCCACTTTGGTGAGGAGAAGAGAAGGACAGGATGAACACATAACACAGAGATGCCAGCCGTTTAGAGATGGTTGTCATTCTTTATGAAGATTAAAGGACTTGTAGCTCTGCATTCCTGTATTAATCCAAAGGCCAGCCATTGTACAAGATGCCAGAGCAGAGGCTTTCAAACACTGCACTTGTGATCAGAGCCTTGAGATAAATGGGCTCCCATTTCTATGCTGGATTTTTTCTATCTCTGCTATGTTAACTTTACATGGCAGATAAGCAATACCAATTGCAAAGATCTTTATTTGAGAACAAAAAGAGCAATAAATAAGAGCAGTTGAAGAAAACTTTCATGCAATGATCAGTTTACTTGTATATTGAAGGGATATAAGAATTAATATGAATATTATAAGAAAAATACGAATATTTTTCAAAATAAGCTCTTATAGTAAGAGTCAAACTGTTGGACAGCTTGCACATCTGATTTGCTTAAGGAGATCTATGCAAACTGCAGAGCAAATGAACTGAGGCTCTCAGAATAATGCATGAGGACATAAGATGTTTTTATTTGTAATGTATTAGTACAGTTGAAAAGAAAAATAATCCTGATTTTTCTAGAGAGGTTAAGGGAACCATAAACAATACAGGGACTTTGCCCCTAGCATCCAGTGATTTACATTTTTTTATAAAAGTCAGTGTTGGTTTGAAGTCACAAGAAGTAGACCAACCACTGTTAAAATGATTACTTTTTCCCTATTATGCCTGGGTCTTGTCTATGCCATCAGATTCTCACTTCTATGAGCAATATAAAATTCAGACACAATTTCCAGTTAAAAAGGAAACCATTTCTGCTGGGTCTTCATAACAACCAACAGCTTCTTCCCTTAATTTTTTTTTTTTAACTCAGTGACAATTCTGATATCCAAAGTGGCAACTAATTGCCCTGACAATTAATTGGTATTGCCACAGCACAGCCTTTATGCATTTGTCCTAATAAATGTCAGATGAAGCTCAACTGCTCACTTCAGCAGATGCTAATTTAGGCTGAATACCACCAGCTATTCAGAGAGAGAATTTTTACTTTAAATAAGATTAATCTCACAAATGAAGTGTGGGTTTCTTTCTCACAACAAAGGCCATTGGTTATTCACTAAATCTGAATTACAGGTTTAACAAACACTTGCATAAGAATCATTCATATTGTCCGTTGTGTAATTACTAATGCAGTGTATAATACTTAGTATCTCAACAGTCAGGTCTCTTCTAAATTCAATTACTATAGCCCTTGTCACAGAGACTAACACTGCAGTTTCAAAGCTCTTTTTTCCCTAGTGACCCTTCAGCTTGACTACTTCTTGCTTGGCTGCCATTTATCAGCTCAGGAATAGTATGACTGTCAAGTCAAGTGCAGACTTATATTGGACTCCTAACTCCCATCATGGTTCCTACCTTTCTACTGAAGTCACTAGGAAGCTGGAAGTCCTGTTATGCTTTTCATCCTGGGCCAGCATTTCAAAAAATGCTGATCTGCTTTGCAAGTCTCTGGAGATGATTCATTTTCTCTGTTGCAGGTGACAAGAAACTGAGCCTCCTTTCATTAACACTAGAAAAGCCTCCACACCCTCAAGGTAGGGCCAGAAGTGTTTGTACTATCATTCTCTACTTCACAATTGAAAAACCTTTGTTAATTCCACATGGGGCCTGTTAATATTCCCCATGGAAAAATAAATTTTAAAATTGCTTATCCCTTCTTGCAAATGGGATCTGCTCCTATTTGCACCACTCTGAACAGCACATGGCTGTCAAAGGAGAAGCTTTACAGGACCTCTCAAGCTAAAATTTTATTCATGAAATTGATACACTTAGAAATGGCATTGATCCCAGAAGGAATGAAAGAGCCCATATTTTTGTCAGTAAATTTTTTACCAACCGTGAGAATACAACTATTTCCAAAATGCCAATTATCAACACTCCCAGGACCTTATAAATTCCAATCCACACCAAGGGAGAACACTAGTTGGAATAGGTCAAAACCATGCCGAGAACTCTCCTAAGAATTGCTGAGGATAACTGCCTGGTCATGTCCTAGACATACTAAAATGTACAACTGCGGACAGAGCTCACTGCTGCTCAGGCTTCTGAGCTGAGAATACATGGGAAGAAATCAGGAGAGATCCTGTGATTAAAGCATGATTATTTTTCTTCTTTGACCTGTCTTCCACACTTCTTGGCCTCCTTCATACGAAGAATCAGAATACACTTTAGACTGAACCATCCTAAAAGCAGACAGCTTCAAATCCTTAGAGAATTGTTACCTATGATTCTGAGTCAAAAATCAAATTTTGATCCAACATAAATGCTTTCTTCAACTGATGAAGGTGATGGACCTACTGAACTTACTCTTTCAGTAGCAGCGACATCAGTGATTTCCATGCTATGGGAATTATGGCACAGAAGTAGGTCAACAGCTGTCCTCAGATGTGAAGAGGTATGTGCAAGAATAGACACAGCAAAAATAAAAAGGTCTAAAAAAAATGACAAAAAAATGATGAGGTATATGGGAGGAAGAATGGAGACTGTAGACTTACACACTGTAAGGTTAAAAAGATAACGTCTGTGAAGTTTGAAAAGGAGAAGAAAAAAAGAGCATTATAAAAGTCTACAAAATAATGAGTGAGTCTGAGGATCCAACACAGATCTCTCTATTTATTTCCCACTTACCCATAGCTTTTGGTCTCCATTCTGCTCCTCCTCTTTCCAGATCTTCCAAAATGTATTTTGCTGTCCTTCCCATTTCCCTTTTCCCTCTTATTTCTGAGCCCCTTCACCTCATTTCAACCTTTCGCCTTCTCTATATACTTTTTCTCATGATATAAATATCAATTCCAAATATAAGGATTTTATTAATATCAATAAATGTAAGTATTACATTTTAAAATAATAACATTATTGTCCATAGAACTAAAAAGTAACATAGTTCAAATGACTGCCGTGAAACAATCTATGTGATTTCAGTGAACACAGACAGCTGTGCTGCTGGAAAATGCTTCAGCAAACAGTTCAGGAAGGCTTAAAAAGCATAATAACCCCAATTACTTCACTTGTGATAGTTTGACATAAAATTAAATTTTAACCCTCAAACATCAGCTCATAAGCTGATTTTAAAGTGGAATCAAGAAGTTTTGAGACTTCTATCCTTTCTTTGAAGCAAAAGACATAGAGGCGGAATTTATATGACTTTGTACGAGAAAATGAACGTGCCTACATCCAAGCTAATTATCTAGACTTTATTCAACAAGGAGAAAAAAGGCTCTTTGAGGGTGCGATCCACCTTGCTTGAAAGTAAACACCTAAGATAAGCCAGATAAATCATATCTTAAAAGGTCCTGCTTTACCCACTGCCTACCAAAAGTCACTAAGGCATCTAGTTCAGATTTAGATGCTTGTTTCAGAGATAGGAGAGATCCCAAGGAAGGCATTCTGAAACAGATTATTGAGCTATATGGACATATGATCTATTATAGCTTAATTATTCTTATATTCCTGTGTGCTGCTAAGATGTCACACAGGAGCTGTGGCCTGGAGGAAAGCCATAAGTGCATATTGGAGAGCTTCTTCCCAGTGTTTTGCTATGTCTGCAGCTGTTGATAGATTTTCTGCAGGTCGCCTTTAAAATTCATTTTACACAAGTTAAACAGATGGTGCTTCCCAAATATTTAATGGTAATTTAGGTCTTTTTATACTTTAATAAATTGCTGGACTCTGTCTAGTCCTTACCTTCTTACCAGTTTCCTACTGGATCTGGCAAGATCTGAATTCACGCAGCATCCAGTAATGGTCAGCCCAGCCTTGAATACACAGGTAAGCCAGCATCCCTGGTCCTATTCAAGGATTATTTATTTATATATTTATTTTGGGATATACATTTTTAGATGTACAAACTTGTTTAATTTGCTGCAATGATCCTCTAGCAGCTTATTTCCAGTTAACCAAAGTCTTTGACTCCCAAGCTTTTGACAAAATTACAGGTTCCCAGGATGAAGTCTCCCATCTTGTTATGGTCTGATAAAGCTTTTGATCTTTTGGAGGTACAATTTTTTCTGCTTCTCATTAAAACACCCAAAATTTAGTTGTGCACACAGTTTGACAGCTCAAAAAGCCCATGTTATTATATACCAGTGGCATTTTTCTGCACTCTTTTCCACTTCAGCAAAGAAGTCCCTTACACATATAAACTGTTTTCAGTAGTTGATAGTATATTTATGCAGCACTGGACCACGAACTCATTCTTGTGCTACTCCAAAGGACAACATCAAAATCAGTAATGATTCCCCATTTCCAAATCAATTTTCACATCTGTCATTTATTTTATTAATCCAATTATTGCATGAAAAGTTATCTTGCCATGGGTACTAATTAAACACCTTGAAGAAGTCTGACTATATTATACTGGTAGTCTCAGCTCTATCAACCAAACTTCAAATCAACAGATGCAAAGTTAGTTTAACAAAATCAGTTTTCCATAAGTCACATCATCTTCCTTTCATTCTTTGTTAAACAAGTCCCATATCAGCCATTCTTCTGATACATAGGTTGAATAACCTGTTAACTCTCTTAAAATACTGCTGTAACCACAGAGTTCTTCTAGTCATAGAATCATAGAATCATTAGGGTTGGAAAGGACCTCTAGGATCATCGAGTCCAACCTTCACCCTAATATCTATCTATTCATTAGACCAGAGCCTCAACTGCTACATCCACTCGTTTTTTAAACACCTCCAGGGATGGTGACTCCACCACCTCCCTGGGCAGCCTGTTCCAGTGCCCAACCACTCTCTCAGTGAAGAATTTCTTCCTAATATCTAATCTAAACCTCCCCTGATGCAACTTGAGGCCATTTCCTCTCGTTTTAAAATTAGCAATTTGGGAGAAGAGACCAGCAGCAGTCTTGCTACAACTTTCTTTTAGGTAGTTTTAGAGAGCAATAAGGTACTTATTAAGGCACTTGTGACTGGTTGTCAACTGAACTTAAGTCCATTTACCACCACTCTCTGGGTCTGGCCATCCAGCCAGTTTCTAACCCAGCAAAGAGTCCGCCTGTCCAAGCCATGATCTGCCAGCTTCTCCAGCAGAATGCTGTGGGAAATGGTGTCAAATACGTTACTGAAGTCCAGGTAGACATCATCCACTGCTCTGCCCTCATCCACTAGGCGGGTCACCTGATCATAGAAGGAGATCAGGTTGGTTAAACAGGACCTGCCCTTCATGAACCCATGTTGGCTGGGCCTGATCCCCCTCTTGAACTGCACTTGCCACGTGATCACCCCAAAGGTGAACTGTTCCATCACCTTCCCTGGGACTGAGGTCAGGTTGACAGGCCTGTAGTTGCCCGGATCCTCCTTCCTACCCTTCTTGTAGATGGGTGTCACGTTGTCAAGTCTCCAGTCATCTGTGACTTCCCCAGTTGACCAGGATTGCTGATAAATGATGGAGAGAGACTTGGCAAGTTCCTCTGCCAGCTCTCTCAACACCCTCAGGTGTATCCCATCCAGCCCCATAGACTTATGGTTGTCCAATTGGTTTAGCAATTTCACTACCATTTCCTGGATTGTGAGGGGATTATTCTGATCTCCATCCCTGTCTTCCTGCTCAGGGGACTGAAAACCATGAGGATAACTGGTCTGACTATTAAAGACTGAAGCAAAGAAGGCATTAAGTACTTCAGCCTTTTCCTCATCCTTGGTAACAATTTTCCCCCTCACATCCAATAAAGGGTGTAAATTCTCTGTGGTTCTTTTTTTTGTTGTTTATATATTTGTAAAAACACTTATTATCTCTTGCCGCAAAGGTGTCATAACACCTTCTCACCGGGGAATATATTTTGTTTTGAATGTTTATATTTTATTATTTATTTCTGATTTTAGCAATGATAATTTCTGTAATACAATGTTGCTCTTTTTAGCCAAAATTCACCA
Source organism: Megaceryle maxima (assembly GCA_024605025.1). Lineage (NCBI taxonomy): Eukaryota > Metazoa > Chordata > Aves > Coraciiformes > Cerylidae > Megaceryle > Megaceryle maxima. The sequence continues at coordinate 3,973 of JANHGN010018978.1, read as the reverse complement.
ATGGTCTTTAGAAGGGACATGCACAATACAAAAACTTGCAAATACAATTATGACTAAAATCAAAGAGCCATGCCATGGAGAAGGGAAAGGCTGAAGAAGGAATATATACACACATATATATGAAATAAGTAATTTAACCCCAGCTCAAATGTATGTGTTAAAAGATGAGAGAGGGAACAAGATAAGTGGTAACCTGAAATGCTAAATGATTAGTTTGCTTTGATTGATTGCTTGAAGAGTAACAGACACTAAAATTTCCACCAACAGTAATGTTTGACAAAGGCTATTCCTAAAGAAAATAAATTTTCCTTCAAAGGGTATTCCTAGTCATTGTCTAAACTGAACTTCGACTAAGATACTGGAGCACTCCTGGGAAAGTGCAGCAGGGTGTAAACACAGACAGTAGGAAGCTGGTCTTTGCCCACTGACTGAAGGAAGGGACTTCTCGCTGCACATTGCCCTTCACCTCATCAGGCATTCGTTCAAGAGCAGTACTCATGCATTTTGAGTCACAGATGACATTCTATTTTCCTGTGGATTTTCTTTCAAAATCTACAATCCAGATGTTTACTAGAGCCAAATTTTCTTAGTTTATAGGGTTTATAATTATTGCAGGAGAAAATCTGGTAGCTCTTTTACTTCCTCTGGTATTTCTACAGGTTAAACTGTCTTCCTGCAGAGTATAGGGTGACTATCCTGACCAACACAGAAATTAACCTGGGTCCAGGATCTGTGTCAAAAAAGGAGGCCTCAGCATGAGGCCTCAGACTTTGAATTCTTTTACTTAGGCCTCTGCTACTGTTTTTCTAAAATACCAAACTAACTGTTTCTTGACACCTTTCCAAATCCTCAATCTCAAAGACAGTGTTCTCAGTGTATTCTACAGTAAATCTTCACTCAAGATGGATGCCTGATTAGTGCTCACTCTGGGCAAAGTAAAACTTTTTATCATCTGACTGCCATGCAAACATGCTACCTATCAACACCAGAACTTCTGTGCACACAAAGAAAATGGGGGATTTTCAGAAAGGTATGACAGTGTGTCCTTACATGCTGTTAACCCCAAGTCCCCACCTTAGACTTTATAACCCCTCAGAGATTTATAATTCCTCTACTCTTCTCAACAAATCCCTTTTCACCTTCCAGACAGACAACAAAGGATAGATTGGCTTTGCTGGGAAGCCTCAGTTATAAAATTTACTCAATTGTAAGTCTTGCAACAGAGCAATGACAGTCAGTCCTTAATGGCATGCTAGCAGCCCACAAACGGGTGAAAAGAAATCATGTCTAGAAGTCAACCTGTCTATAGGAATATAACTTAAAACACTGCTACTTAATTATGGATTGGGCATGATTTCATGTCTAAAACCTGAAACTTGCCTTTGAAATTTTTTTCTGGTGACTTGATCTTCGAGACCTTTTGGAGATGTTGCTTCCTGTCCTCTCTGACTTCTGCATAGGAATATTTTTAATTTTCTGGGGTTTTTTTTCTATTTCTAGTATGTCTTTCTTCAGTAATATATGACTTTCCACATCTTTTTTGTCATTACTTCATTACTTTATTTTTCTCTCCTTTTATTTGGTTCCTCACCATTTTTCCTCATTCTTTCCAGTATCCCTTTCTCCTGTTTCTTTCACCATCTCCCTCTCCTATCTTCTCCTTCTTTTACTTTTCCTCAGCCCCCTTCCTACTGTTTCTCCACCTTTTCCCACTTCTCTTTTCCCTGTGATTTCCAACCTGCAAAGAAGTGCTATCCCCAAAGGCTCTTCAACAGATACTCTTTGATCACCTGCTAGCCTCTGCAAGTGAGCTCCTCCAGCAGCACAAACTGCCCCATTTAACCCAGAAACTCCAAGGGGGTTGAGAGGGACTTTCCTTCCAGCAGGAGCTAGAGGAGGGCTAGCTGAAAGTTGAAGCAGGGAAGGTCAGTTTGCCAAAGTGGAGAGACGGGCAAGAAGATATGGTGCCAGCCACACACCGCCTCATTTATGTTCTCCCAATTAAAGCAGCCTGTAGGGAAAGTAGCATGCCACTGTAGCACACTAGTGTACTGACCCTTCTGAGTGCTTGTTAGCGCTCACCATACTCAGCATTTCCTCTCACTGATTGATAGGATGATACGTGTGTGTATGGCAGAGAGCAGATTCATTACAGCACATTAGCCAGACAGGCAGACAAATGCCCACAGGGGCAGAAAAGCTGTAAGGAATAAATAAAAACTTTATTATTTTTCTTAAACTTCTTTTCCCCAGGCTACAGTGAGGAATACTGGAGGAACAGGAGAGTGGAGGGAGCCCAGAAGAGAAAGGGAGTGGCAAGAACTGTAGGGAAAGTTTATTAGCAGTCAAAGAAAGGTTTAAAATATTCATTGTTGGATTCAGAGTTTGGATAGTAGCTGAATTTCTACTTTTCTTTGTATTTTCCTTCCAACTGCTATATGAGAAAGAAAGAGTTGATGCATCAAATACCAAGGCTTCACAACATTCCTGACGTGACATCTCTGAAATGGCTACCTGGCTGCTCCACTCATTGCAATTAATCATTCCTCAGTTTTAAATATGAAAAAACAAACTAGTATCAGCCTTTATCAACAGCTGCCACCATGTGGTATCTGAAATACCACAAGTTACTTCCCATTCAAATAAAAAGAAATATGGTGGCACTCCCTGATCTGCTCAGTGATGGGTTTTAAGCATCTGTTCTGTAATGCAAGACATGATGTGGCTGACGTGCAGCAGCTCTGCAACCCTGTGCACACCCTGCTGAGGCCAAGGAGTGGGCAGCCTATGCAATATTGCCCCTGACACCATGGCCACTGTACCAAATTATTTGCTCATTGCTCATCCTTGGAGCTGAGATACCAGAACATAGTCCAGAACTGCCCCAGGGTATCAACAGCAGTGCATGAAAAAACTGTGTTCCCAAATTATGCCAAAAACACATCTGCCAGAGGCAGATTTACCAGGAGGCAGCATCCTTGCTTCCCATGTCATGAGAAGCCACCTGCTCTGATACAGGGCAAAGGAGCAAACATGGAACTGCTGGACCCTGTTCCCACTCCCTCCCAGCTGTACCTTATCCTGCCTGCTGCCCAGAAATACAGTGTGATGTGAAAAGAAAAATACAGAGACATTCCACTATCCAAAGGGAAAACAGAGGGTAAGTTGTCAGCCCCATATCATTAGAAAGTTTATCCTAAGATTAATGACACAAGGAGCAAGTTTTGAAGCAGCAGGGGCACAAGACCTAGTTAGTTAATGCTCCAGCTTCTGCTTGCTTGAGCCTTATGTATTTTTTAGAACATGGAAATTCCAACAGCCTCACCCCTCACCTCCCTCCTGGATTTCACTTAGGTGCATTTCAAAATGAGCTAATTATGTTACAACTAAGGATAGCTTTCTGCAGATAACACAACATTTAGAAATCTGCTTTGTAAATATCTGTTGGTAATATAAGTACCTCTGAGATTGCTGGAGCTTTGTCTGATGAAAAGTGTGCTCCCATCGGAAAAAATCCATTGAACCCAGGATACTGTGAAACTGGCATATGACACTGTGAATAACGTGCACGGGTGTCTTCTCGAGCGTGCTTGTCTCTCCACTCTGGATCCTGTAGCTTTCCTCTGAGCTGAAACTGTAGTCCAGTCAGTGCCTGCAGCATTGCTTTATTTCTTCCCTTTCCACTATTAGCAGAGCTGAAAAAAATCACTATAAAACACACACACAAAATAGAAGCAGCAATTTAATTTTTTTGCACAATGTACCTCTACTATTGAATAATAAAATCAAATCCTTAAATATAAAACCAAATTAATGTTATGGTTATAGGGTACCCAGAAGGACACAATCCCTAACATACTACTGAAAAAAAAAAAAAAAAAAAAGTTGAGAGAAAAAGGTTGCCTTCCGGTTAACAATCAGGTTTGGGGTTTGTTGCCGACCTTTGTAATCCAAGGGAAAGCAGGGACCAGTG
>JANHGN010018975.1:786-30934 GCA_024605025.1 Megaceryle maxima | reverse complement strand
CCAGAGCCCTGGGAGCAGAGGGGCAGGATCCCCCCCTCCCCTGCTGCCCACGCTGCTGGGGGTGCAGCCCAGGGTGCAGTGGCTGCTGTGCTGCCAGCGCACGGGGCCGGCTCTGCTGATACTCTGTGGGGGTTTCTAAAATATTGCCTTGATCAAAACACCTCTAAGCTGAGGTGGCTCAGCAGCAGAGAGCAGCCAGTTGTCTCCAGGCTGGTTTGTCCCCAGTACTGGATGCTCTGGCTGGGCTGGGCAAAGAGGGACTCCGAGGTGCTGCTGCTGAGAGGGTCTCTCTGCGCCTCCCCCTCCCCGGCAGGTCAGGCCATAGATTGCCAAGTCGCTTTGTCTGGCCGTGTATTTTTTCTATTATGATGTATTTTTTCCCCCAGCTTCTAATTTCCTTGTGGTAGGGCAGGCCCCTTTTCTTCTGCCTTAAAAGTGGCCGTGCTGAGGAAGGGCTTTGCCGCTGTGAGTGTCGTAGCGGGCGGCGAGGGAGCCGCTGGGACTCTGCTCCCCTCTGCGGTGCCTCGAGATGCAGTCAGAATATCTCGCAGGTAGAAAATACCCCTGCAGAAAATCCCACTGCTGGGCTGGTTCTTAATGGTGTGGGGGGGACTGTGTGTTTTCCAGTTTGACACGTTGCAAAAGCAGTTCTGTGTCAGTGCCTTGCTCGTTGTTTCGGGTTAAAAATGAGGGTAGTTGGGTATATTCACAGTTTTCTTTTTCCTCCGGGCTTTTGTTTTGTGTGGCATGAAAATGAGCACCTAGCTGGAAAGTGGTACCCAGCAGGATCATGTTGCCTGTACCTGTGTGAGTTGATAGCGTTCACACCTCTGTTATCAGACAGGAAAAGGGCAGTTCAGAAGGTTGGTAGGCTCAAAATTCAACCATTTTCTTTTCCTCTTTAGAAAGCACGTGTGTTCCCATGGATAGTTTGTTGGGGTTCTTTTTAATATTTATTTTTTTTAAACAAAAACGATGTTGAAGCTTCAGCACAATTTCCTTTCTTAATTTAATATAAAGAACAATAATTATACGACAATAAATGGAGATCACTAATGATTTCATGATGGAAGAAAGCAAGTGAAAAGATGTAATGGACTGGAGGTGATCGCTGGGCATGTGCTCAGCAAAAGCAAACGGGTGTGTTGGGGAGGGGAGGCAGAGGCCCAGAGTCAGGAGGGAGATCGGCACCTACCCTTCTCATGGCTGGTTTTTGTGGCTCTACGCCTTGTGGAGGGTCCAAGCCCCAGCAAGGTCTTCAGGAAGAGCTCTGATGGCTCAGTCGTTGCTTGCTTGTTTGATTGCTCATCTTGTTGTCCCTCTCTTGGCTTTGTCATCTTTGCTGTAAGGACCCTGGAGCACAAATTAACTTTAAGCAGGTGCTTGATTTATTTAAGCAGTTTTTTCACATTTAAAATGTGTTGCTCATTTGGACCAAAGTGTCTTGAAGGTTGCAGAGCCAAGGCTGTGATAGGCAGGAGAGGCTCGGAGACATGCTCTTGGCCAGAGCTGTCCAGGGCATGTCGAGAACCCTTCCCAGAGTGATGGTACCAGCTGCTGTGCACAGACCTTCTGCACCTCTGGGGTCCTCACTTTGTCAGAGGAAGCAGGAACTTGGCGAGGTTTGATTAGCAGTAGAGCCCTGGCTACCTGCAGTTGTGAGTGTTGTATGGGAAGGGGTGTCTGATAGTGCCTGAGCCCTTGGCTGAAGGCTGTGGACGTGTGACAGGATGGGCAGCCAGAGTCCCAGTGGCTGTGCTGTGTGAGGAGAGGCTTTGGTTCCACCACTTCTTTCACCCACCAGATTTATTTGCAAAGGGATGTTTCTCTTTGTTGTTGGAATCACAGGACCCCAGGTTGGAAGGGACTTCAAGGATCATCTAGTCTGACCTTTCTTGGCCAAAGCACAGTCTGGACAAGCTGGCCCAGCTCCTGTGCAGTACTGTGGACCCCACCACTTCCCTGGGGACATTATTCCAATGGCTGATTGTCCTCAGTGTGAAAAATTTTCCTCTTGTGTCCAATTAGAATCTCCCCAGGAGTAGCTTGTGCCCATTGCCCCATGTCTTTCCCATGTGACTCCTTGTAACAAGGGGGTCTCCAGCTTCTTTGTAGCCACCCTTTAAATACTGGAACACAATGATAAGGTCTCCCTGGAGCCTTTTTTTCTCCAGACTGAACAAACCCAGTTCTTTCAGCCTTCCCTCACATGGCAGGTTGGACTGGATTCATATTGATGTGCTAATACTTGCTTAGCAGCTCACCTGACAAATAAAACAGGATCTGATATGCACTTAATAAAGCAGCAGCATTAGCCGGGCAGGATGAGGTAGGTCAAGCTTGTAGAAAGATCTTAAACAAGGGACAGAGATGCAAAAAACCTCTTCCTTGTATTTGCAGGTACGTGGACATGTGCACGTGTGTTCAGTTATCCCTCTTCACTGGTCAGGTGTTTCTGGGGAAGAGTATTTAGACTTATCCCCCCTCCCTTTTGGGGAGGGATGGTTTAGTAAGGCCTGTAGTGACAGGACGAGGAATAATGGTTTGAAACTAGAAGAGGGGAGGTTTAGGATGGAAATAAGAAGGAAATTCTTCACTCTGAGGGTGGTGAGACCCTGACGCTGGTTCCCAGGGAAGCTGTGGATGCTCCATCCCCGGCAGTGTTCAAATCCAGGCTGGATGGGGCTTTGAGCAACCTGGTCTAGTGGGAGGTGTCCCTGCCTAGGGCAGGGGGGTTGGAATGAGGTGATCTTTAAGGTCCCTTCCAACCCAAACCATTCTGTGGTTCTATGGGTATACTCCTGTGGCAGCCAGTACCTTCCTACCTGATGGGTCACTGGAGTGTGTAAGTATCTTTGGAGTGAATTTAGTGGGTTTTGAGACTAGAGCAGAGATCCTGGCAGGGTTTTCTGGGTTTTGGTTGTTTCCGTGTGGGTTCGCTTGCTTTCAGAGTCTGCTAAATAAAGCAGTTAAGCCTCTTTGCTGCCTGCACCTTGAGGTGAGCAGCGGCAGGATCTTTGTTTTAAAACCTGCCCCAAGAGGACAGTAAGAAAGGATTAGAAAGACACAAGTGGGAGGGAGAGAATAAATTAGAAACAAAGGAGAAAGAAAATACAGGAATGAAAAATAAGGGAAGAGAGTTCAAGACAGAAGAGGCATGAATGGCATGCATGATGAAGCTTTGAAACATGAGGGACTGGGCATCTATGCAAACAGAAATAACTCTGATCCCCAAGCCAGGACAAAGAAAAGGCACCAGGGTGGCTAGGTAGGAAGATAGGAAACGGGTGAAACGGTGATGGCAAACAAAATGAGGGATTGGGAGGCAAGTGCTGATCCTTGTCTCTGCAGAAGGCTGCAGAGTATTTACTTCAGTTGTCCTTTACTCCAGTGACTAAAAAGTGATACAAAGAAGTCCCTGGAGCCTTGAATATAGATGGAGAGACTTTGGTGACTTTTCTCCCATGTGCGGTTGGTGGTGATGCTTAAAAGTTGAAGCAAGTTGGGGTGAAAAAGGGTTGATTTCCCTACGTAGCGGGGGCCACCATGAGGACTTGCAGGGATTCCATTCCAGGCCCTGTCACCGCAAATCAAAAAGGCAGCTGGCCAGTCAAATTAGCCCCAGTGTAGATATCTGTCTGCTCCCAATCAAACCAATCTTCCAACAGCAGGTTCACAGTTGCCCAGCTTTTCATATTTATATTCAATTTCACCACAGTGGGCGGCTCAAACATAATAAATCCATCCCCTGTTTGATTGGTACGCCCGAGGAGGTCCAATTCCTCTGGGGACCCCTGAGTAAGGTTAATACTTTTGATCATTTCTGCCTGCCAACACGCACGTTGCTGCCGGGCCGTACACCCAGGTGTACTGGAACAATTCCCTGCTAGGGCTGTTTTGTTTAGCAAGGTGACATCGTCCACCATTCCCCTAAATTCGGCTGGATTAAAATAGGGAACCCCTATGAAACAAGTACGGAATGGATCTCCAGGAGTGGCTAAACTAAGACACATTGAGTCTTGACCAGTAAGATTCACTAAGGTAACCCATACATTTTGCTGCTTTTGTATTGCAGTAAGCAAGGTGTTAACTGGTATTAACCTAGCTACAATAATTACTAACCTAAGACCCGCCGTTTTCTTCTAATGATTTTTCCCAATGGCAAAACACACTTACAAAACCTTCTTAATTCTAAGTTGAGTGCTCTAGGGCCAGAGGATTGTCCCCTGGCTACAAGCAGAGCAATATCCTCAATTCTACTGGGGATGGGTCTGAGTTCTCTGACTGTCGGAAGTAAAACTGTCTTCTCCAAATTCTTCTTTCTTCTGAGGTTGACATACAGCTCGGGTAAAACGACTGGGAGCCCGCAGGGGACCGTTATCTGTAGAGACACAAAGATACCCTCGACCGTTAAAAAGTACAGGACTGGCACCCTCCCATATACCAGTTTTCATGTTTTTATAGTGCACCCGTAACCCGGGAATCGCTTGTGTTTTCCCTCCTCGCATCGCCTCGTGGTGTATAACAACTGGTGGCCCTTCTCTGCACTCTGTTAAGAAGAGATAATTTAAGGTAAATAGCACTTTGTTCAGTCGTTTATGCACATCAGTCTCGTCAGAGGTCTTCTGTTTCTTCAGTACTCCTTTAGGGTTCGATTTGCCCTTTCGACGGTAGCTTGGCCGGTGGGCGAGTGAGGGAAGCCAGGGACATGTTTTACTCCCCACCTTGCCATGAACCTGGCAATTCGCTGACTGGTGTAGGCAGGACCATTGTCTGTCTTAATTTCTGCAGGCACCCCCATTACAGCAAAACAGACCATCAAATGTCTTTCCACATGTAGTGCCCTCTCCCCAGCCTGAGCCGTGGCCCAGACGAACGGCGAATACGTCTCAATGGACACATGGACATATTTGAGCCCGCCAAATTCGGGAACGTGGGTCACATCCATCTGCCAAATCTCTAAGGCCTGGAGTCCCTTTGGATTAGTTCCCAGTCCAGGACCTTGATGACTGCACTGAGGGCATGCACGGACAAGGGCTTTGCATCCGCTATCGGGATATGAAATTGTTGATGTAAGGACTTGGCATTCTGATGGAACATTTCGTGGCTATTTTGAGCTTCCTCAAACTTGCTTTTCGGCGGGATGACTGCAGGGTGGCTGACAGCGGCGTGCGCTCGTACATTCCCCTCTCCCAGTCCAATGTTCCATTGATGACTGTGGACATGCATGATGCAAAATTCATGTTGCCACTGCCCGATGGTGGTACGCAGCTGCAGAAACAGCTCTCCTAGCCGTTGATTCTTGGTTGTCCCGATCAAAGCATCTTCTATTCTCTGTACCACGCCAACCACATATAATGAATCTGATACGACATTCACCGGTTCCTCATTCCACGTCACCAGTGCCCAGCAGACTGCTTTCAATTCCAATGTCTGCAGGCTATCACCTGCTTCCCCGGTGATCAACTGCTGTTTCCACTGGCCTTCTGAGTTCCACGCACACGCCGCTTTCCTTGATTTGCGTCCAGTGAACGCTGTCTGTCCCTTCACTGGTTGCAATGAGTATAGGGGCCTCTGGACCCACTTATACTGTCCAATCAGCTTAAAAAGCAGACCCTTTGGGATCCTATTGTGTACCTGGCCAGTATACCCAGCTAGGGCTTCTTGCAGCTCAGTGGAATGGCGCAATATCCGTTCCATGTCCTCAGTTTTTACGGGTACACTAATGTCCAATGGCTCAGTTCCATTTATCTCCACTATCCTGTCCCTGCCGCGCCGAATCAAAGCAGTGAGGGCCTCCGTGCGACTCAAAATGCGGTGCTTCAGCTGTACTGGGAGAAATACCCACTCAATCATCCGTGCACCTTCCCCCTTTTTCTTTTGCCATTGAATAACAATGGCGTGGGGAAGCAATTGGATTGTGGAGATACAGCGAGAGCGGCGAGTCTGCAAGGCGCCGGTAACACGCGTTGTCTTTGATCTTTAATGCTGTTTTATCCGGTGCAGCGCGCTGTTCTGGAGTACAGGTGTGCGGACTGTTGGCGTCAGTACCTGTTAACCGAGGCAGAAGTGGGTACAGGTCGTCGTTGGTAGTGCCGACAATATTACGAACCCACTGAACATCTCCTGAGAGTCTCTGTGCATCATGTAAGGTGGAAATTTCCGAGGAGATTGATACTTTTTGTGGTCGAATCTGACTGTCTGAAATTAACCGTCCGAGATATTTCCATGGGGCTGTGCGTTGAATTTTTCAGGTGCTGCTATCAGTCCAGACACCTGCGGGCTGTTGATCAGCCACTGCAGATCGACATCAGAAGGTGACTGCTCGGTGGCAAGCAAAATATCATCCATATAGCGATAAATAAGCATGTTGGAAGAATGGCGTCGGGCTGGACGCAACGCCCAGCTTACAAACATTTGACACATAGTAGGAGAATTCTTCATTCCTTGAGGCAACGCAACCCATCCGTATCTCTTACCTGGTGCCACCCTGTTTGTGGATGGCAAAGTAAATGCAAACCGCTGAGTATCTTCAGGAGGTAATGGGATGGTGAAAAAACAATCCTTCAGATCAATCACAGTGATCTGCCACCCTTGGGGTATCATTGTGGGTGCAGGTAGGCCAGGTTGCAATGCCTCCATAGGTTGCATTTGATCGTTCACCTTTTGTAAGTCATGTAACAATCTCCATTTCCCTGACTTTTTAGGTATCACAAAAATGAGAGTGTTCCAGGGACTGACTGACGGTCGAATGTGACCGGTCTGTAATTGTTCCTGAACCAGTTCTTCTGCTTTCTGCAGCCTTTCTGCTGTCATCAGCCACTGATCGACCCACACCGCAGTTCCTGTTGTCCGTGTTATCTTTAGGGTGGGTGGCTGCTCTTCAGTGGCCGCTGTACAAAATGCCGATCAGTGGTAAGGACAAGGCCCAACTGGGCAAGTACATCTCTTCTGATCAGTCCGGGGAGAGTATGGGGCAATGGCAGGACGTAGGGTTAGGCTAATATCACTTGCCTGTCTTCGAGAAACAGCTGGACCGGGTCTTTGCTCATCAGTGGCGCTTTCATTCCTCCTACACCTACGATTTGTGCAGTGGGTGACTGCAGGGGCCAGTGCTGTGGCCAGCGGGAATGGTTGATGGTGGTGATGTGGTGATGTCTGCTCCAGTGTCTAGCATAGGCTTCAAGGAAAACTTTTCAGTTCCTCGAGTGATTGTCACGTTCTGGAACAGTCGAGCAGTCATGTCCAAAGTAAAAAAGATATTATAACCAGAAGAGCCAAATCCCTTGTCTCACCAAACTCTTTTGTTCTTGCTTGTTGTGGTAATTTCAGCGTGTAGCGAGATTTCAATAGGGAAGGATTTGGGCTATCTTACTTCCCTTTGGAACGGTCACGGGAGGTTGCAGAGCGTAGGCCATTATTTGTACCTGTCCGGTGAAGTCTGTGTCAATTACTCCAGGCAAGACGATCACCCCTTGTTTTCCAGTAGATGATCTTCCCAGAAGGAGGCCCCCTAGTCCTGATGTGGTGCTGAACATTGGGCCACTTATATTTGTTGGGATTAGGGAGACCTCTTTGTTGGTCAATGTCACCTCTATTGCGGTTGCCACGTCCACACCAAGGGTTCCCCGGGTGGTGGGTGCGTTGTTGAATAGGAAACCACCATCGCGGCTTGGTTGGGGATGTGAGCTTGTGTCTTCGCGCGTATCCCCACCGCGCTGCGCTGGACGTTTCCCGACCGGCGGCAGGTTGCGGTAGCATGTGTATCTGTATTGCAAGTGTGACACCAAAGAGTTTTGGAGCAGGTCTGTCTCATATGCCCCATTTCACCACACCGGAAGCAAGCACCAACCGTCACTTTCTTTCCCTGCGGGGGCCTCTGTGGCTTACTTTTACCCCCAGAGAGGGCTGCTGCAATTCTGTGTCCTTGTTCCTTCAGGGTACTTTGCATGGCTGCTGTAAAGGCGGCTGTTTGGTTATTTTGTTCAGCTCTTGTGGCTTGTATTCGTCTACTGGGCTTCCCTGGGGCAGAGTAGCGAGGATTGCTCACGTCCGAGCATTTTTGCCCTCAAAGGCAAGGGTTTTAAACATACGGTCAAGCGTTTCCAGCAGCAGGTTAGGATCATCCTTCAGTGCAGCCAACAACCTATCCACAAATTGTCCGTACGATTCTGTTGCCCCTTGACGCACCGTTGGATATGGGGCAGGTTTTTTCTTATCTGGCACTGACAAAAGCACTCGATGGGCCAGCGACTGAGCCAGCTGATGCATGGCCTGTGGGTATTGTATCTGCCTATTAGTTGCTGCATGGGGGCCATGCCCAGTTAACATATCTCCCTGTACCCCATACACGGGGTCTTCTACTGTCTGATGCTTATTTGCCTCTTCCGCTGCGAGTCTTCGCCACTCGTGCTCAAACAGCAGGTAGTGGGAAGGTGATAACAGCAATGCTGCAATGCTGGTGCAATCAGCAGGACAAAGGACATCAGCTGTAAAAATGAACTGGATTATTGGTTGTGCCGCTTCCGAGCGCAGGTAGTAACAGTTTGTTTTGCCTGCTGCAAAATCTTCATCATGAGGCTCCCAATGGGCATTTCCAGTGCTCTGTGTTACAGGACAGGCACTCGCAGCCTGCCAGTTGCCTTCAATTATGGCATCATGAACAACTCCAGACCAGCTCTGCTGTATGGGGTCCTTTTGTGCAGGAACTGGTGATGATGGTTGAATTAATAAATGCTGGGGGGGCACAGATGGGAGGACTGCTGGTGCTTGTGAAGAGGTTTCAGGGTAAGAGGGAGAAGATGGTATTGGTTCTGGCTGCTTTTCTAGTTTTTCATGTTGAATGGCCAGGTCTTTTAATTGTGCCAGTACTTCTTGCATGCACTCATCGTTGGTGTTTCAGGGTTCCAACCTTCCGGTCTTTCCTTCACCCTCTTCCCCTTCGCCCTCACCACCTGAGGGCGAGGATGAGCCAGGTACTGGTGGACAGGGGGTCTGTCACCGAAATCCATCCCCTCCGGTCGTCTTTTCCTTCTGCTTTACAACTTCCTTGGGGCAGGCTCCATTTGTCACTTCAACTCCGATGCCGCCCCCCACCCCTCTTTCATCATTGTCTGCGTCCCCACCTTGGGAAAGAGGTCCTGCAGCTACTTCCATATTCTGCTCAGTTGACCCCAGTGGGCTCGGCGGCACTTCCCCATTTCTTTTCACACTGTCTAGTATTTCCTTCACTGGGGAACCCACTGGCCCCACGTCTCCCTTCATCGTCCGAGTGTGTCCCACCCCAAAAAATGTTGCTATCCGGGATGCTCGAGGGGTTTGCTTTTGTCCATTTGGCACACCTCCCCCAGGTGCCTCTACTGCCACAGCTGCCTCTTCCCGCTCCGCTTGCATGGTTTGTACTGTAGTAATGACAGTCGGCCACAGGCAGCCTAGCGCCCTGGCCTCTTTTTCCTCCTTTCCTCCTTCCATCACGGCTTCCCAGAGCTGGTCACCCACTTCGTACCACTCACACTAAACAATGAGGAGGGCTCCGGTATTTTTCCTTTCTTTCGAGCCCATTTCACTAGGGCTCCAGTCTCCGCTTCCTTTGCTTTTTCACCTCTCCTAGAGAGGATACCTGGCAAGCGCGTTGCCGCGTCCCATTCCATCACGGTCTTACCTTGGCAGGGGCTTGAGTGGCCACTCAAGCTCCAGACTCTGTCTCTCCTGCCTCCAGCTTCCTGGCTCCCAAATCGGAGTCTTCGTCCGATGCACGGAGTCTTCCTTGTTTAGGTGATCCCCATTCAAGTGTTTTCCGAGGGTCCCTGTTCGGGCGCCAGGTGAAGAGGGTCCCTGCGGGAAGCTGGCCGAGTAACGCCAATCACACCAATATGGCTGCGTACCGTTCTCCTTCATTCTCTTACGTCGTTTGCCTATAGAGTTTTCTGAGCTGTTCATGCACACATCAACTGCTTCCACTGGATAGCGGTTACAAGCACACACACCAAGCTCTAAGCTAATTGGTTATAGGCACTCGGGTGCGTGTTCTCTACACGCCTCTTTTATGGTTAATACATCCTGTTCATGTTCTGCTTTCTCGCTTGCTTAATGCCAGACTTCCTTCTTTTCTGCCCTTCAAGGTGACCTCAAGGACACTCAGGACTCATGCTAACTGAGCCAGGGTTGTCCAGTCCTTCAAGGGCCACCGTGTGCCCTTGTTCAACAAGGAATTCCTTTACAGGATTTCAGTTCCCCTCCAGGTTTTTGCTTTGAACCAACATCTCACTAAGGCTGATCGAGGGCACATTTAATTTGGAGCAGTCCCGTGTGTTACAGCGGGGGCTGTTTTAGAGGATGGGTGTTGTGAGCAAGCCTCGTACCTGCTGCTCCCAGAGGCTTTGCCAGACCAGAGCTGCTGCTCCCACATCCATGTTGGTCTGTCATGAGCGCTGAACATGCTGAAGAGGCAATAAAAAAATGCAAAGTGATGTTTGCCAGGTGATGCAGCAGCTCTTTGCTTGACTCTCACCCGTCCGGGGAAGGATCTTCCTGCAGACAGTGCGAGGTGTAACCACCACGCCACGGTAACACTGTGCAACACCCTCCCTTCACCGGTGGTGTCTGGCTGTATGCTGTCAGCTGCTGACTAGTAGGGAATCTTGGAAATCTTTCTTGGAGGGCCATATTCTGCCAGGCTGGCTGGTTTGGTTTTGTTTTCTTGGCTTGTGCATGAAAAATGCCTAAATTCTGTTCCCCAAGTGCAGCGGTCATTAATCAAAGGCACACAGGAACGAGCTGCCTTGGAGCCGTGCTCTCGTTCTGGGATCAACCAGCCACTAGTAAGGTTCCAGTGAAACTCCAGAGCTTTCAGCTACCGAGCCAATGTCTTACAAATCTGCTTGAGGAAAGGAAGGTGACTTCAGCAGGCCTTGAGCTTCTTTAATTGAAGCCCAAGAGTGACCATTTGGTTTCCTGTTGCAGAAGAAAATTACTCAAGGTTATTTATTTTTTTTTCTATTGTCTGTGTGATTTAATTTTATTTTATTTTTGGTAGTAATTACTGAACCAGAAGCAACCACTTCTGCTTGCCTTTTCTTGGGGGTAGGGCTTCAGAAGAGCAGAGAAGTTTCCAAAGGTCCATGATGCTTTTCATGCACATTCAAATTCAGTCGATCAGCACCAGGAGAGAGTGTTTGGGCTCCATACAGAGCACTGGAAGGGTGAAGCCTCTTCATGTTCCTTGCACAATAAAAATAGTGCAAATGGTCTTTTTTCAATGTGCAAAAATAGACTCCTGCTTTCCCTTGCTCTGCCTTCAAACCAGAGTTTGGTGGCTGTGGCCAAGAGCAGGGAACAAGGAGAAGGGGCTGCTGTGCTGAACTGCAGACCTTCTGCAACCTTCATCTTTCCCCTCTGCTCTGCTTCACGTCTCTGAGAGCTGGTTACGCTATTGCAGCATGTTGTGGTTTGGTTGTTTTGGTGTTTGGTTGGTTGGTTTTTTCCCTAGTGTTTTGCTGTATTTTGAATCCTTCAGTTTAAAATGGTAACAAAACTAAGTTCTGTGCCTCCTTGTGATGCAAGCACGTGGGTATAATACAGAAAGGGAGGGGGGAGAGGTGGGACAACTGGAGGGGAGTCATTTTTTGAAATGGTGGTTTAATTTTTGATAGGAAACCAGTGCTTAATTTTCAAGTGCCTTGACCATTTCCATCTTGCTGTCGTGTCTCTGGGCGATGCCGGCTCTCAGCGGGTTTGAAAAGCTCTGTCTGAGCTGGCCACACAAAATCAGCACGGGACTCTGGATTTGAAATGATGATTATTATTTTTTCTACAGAGCTTTCAGGTGAGAAAGCATCAGAATGAGCTCGTCAGTCTTAGACTGGAGCTCCCAGTGCTATCCTCACATCCCTCCTTTGTAATACAGCAAGTCTGTAGTATGGGAGCTCTGGGAACCTGAGCAAATAGGATGGTTTAATGGTTTAGGCGCTGAAATAAATCCCGTGACTACCATCCCAAATTTCAGTCTGTGTCCAGAAGGCTCCAGACGTATGTGGGGCTCACAGCAGCCAGCTGCTCTTTGTCCTTCAGGTACCTGCAAGCAGCACACTGCAGTGGCTGCCAGGCTGGAGGGGGGAGAAGCAGCAGTTAAATTGATTAGTGGCGTAACTGGTGTCATCTCACTCTATTTCCACATTTGCTTTGGTTTCACTATAATCTTTTCCCCCGTAGTGTTTGTCAGGTATTTGTTGCATCTGCATGAAAAAAAAAACATCGGGAGCTCACTCGATGCCTTCGGCCCAGGGGCTTTGACTTGCAGCCCAATTATCTGACAAAAAATTTCTAAGTAATTTCTCTGAATTTCCTGCTCCTGTTGGTTGATTCAGATGTGACTGCCTTCTTGGAAGTGTCTGGACCATGTCCTGGTGTCACTGATTCACCCCCATGGCATTCGCCTGCTTTCCAACTTGGCAATGGGCATAAAAAGCTCCTTAGTGGTCACAAGTTTACTGTTTTGGATCAAATGTTTCCCCTCCAAAACCATGTTTGTTACAGGGAAGAGTAAACAGAGGGAGGAAATACTGATATGTTTGTTATGTATGTTGGGGTTTGGTTTTTTTGGTTGTTTTTAAATAACAGAGGATGAGATTAAGCTTCCTTGAAAAAAAATAAAGTGCTCAAAGTTCACTGAGATTCAAAGTCGAGTCATCCCAGACGGGCTGTCCCAACACATTGTTTGCTGTCCCAACTCGAGGTGACTCAGTAAGTCAGCAGCAGAGCCTGACTTCACATCTAGACCATGTTCCTCTGTTCCGTATGCTTGGGAAGGACTACTCCAGAAATTTTTGGCAGTTAAATCCCCAAGCCTCAGTTTTCCCATCTGTAAAATGGAGATGTTAATATTGCCTCCTACTCCCCTCTCAATATAAATTGCTTTATTAAAAAGTCCTAATTATTTTTATTAATGTAATGCATTTAAGCAAATGACAACGTATCTGTCTGGTTCTTTTTACATGCAGATGTTTAGAGGTTTTTTTCACTACATGCTCTGCTTTTCATCAGGAAAAGCCAGGATATTTTCCTTGCTCTTCCCCCAGAATTCATGGAGGCTGGAACAGTCTCCAGAACTCTAAAGACTGTGGCATTGGTTGGAATAAAACTCCCACACCCTCACACCAAAGGACTTGCTCCTCCTGCTCAGATGGCACCTCCTGGGTTCCAGTTGGTGCCCGGTGCCCCTTGTCCTGTCTCTGGGCACCCCTAACCAGAGTCTGGCCCCATCCTTTTGCCCCCCTAAAGGGCCCTTTAGCTCTTGCTCAGCATTGCTCAGCTGCCCTCTCAGGCTGCTCTTCTCCAGCTCAACAGCCTCAGAGCTCTCGGCCTGTCCTGGGCACAGAGATGCTCCAGCCCCTCAGCAGCTTCAGAGCCTCCACTGGACTCTCCCCAGTAGTTCCTTGTCTCTTTTGAACTGGGGAGCCCAGCACTGGACCCAATTCTCCAGAGGCAGTCTTGCTAGGGCAGAGTAGAAAGGGAGGAGAACCTCTGCTGGCCCCACTCTTCTGTATGCTCTCCAGGAGACCCTTGGCCTTCTTGGCCACAAGAGCCCATTTTTGGCTCATGGTTAACCTGTTGTGTACCAGGACTCCCAGTTCCTTCTCTGAAGATTTGCTTCTGAGCAGGTCACCCCCTGACCTGCCCTGGATTGCAGCAGGAATGGAGCCCTGTGTAATTGGTGTCGAATGTCTTCAGCCACATTTGAAAAGTCAGCGTACTGAAAAGAGATACACTTTTCAAGCTGTAGGGTTGGCAATTCTGGTGGACATTTGCAGGGTCTGGGGGATTTTTGATGCTTTTTGTTTACAGTTTACCCTCCAGGTGACCACCTTGGTCCCACTTTGAGCATGCTGAAGAGGACACCAAGGCTGCTCTCTCAGTAAAGAGGCATTTGCAAAGCTCTGAACCTCTTTGGAGTATCAGGTGTGTTGCAGTCCAAGGCCTGACTTTCAGGGGTGCAAAGCATCCTGGGTTCACATCAGCTTTAGTGCTGGATGCTGCCTCTAGCAGTGACCCTGGGGTTCTCCAGGGGCAGGGAATCGTGAGCCTTTGTCCCGTATCTGGAGGAGGGAGGCCTTCCTACTTCCCATCACCTTCTGTTGGTGCAGCTCCCTTGGCTTTTTCTCATATGGTGATGCTAAAAGGAACAAGAGAAGTGGGCTGTGCTCCCCTGGGATCGGAAGGGAATCTGCTCAAGCAGAGATTGGAACCCGGCCTCAGCCCAAGCATGTTGGGAAATGAACTCCGTGCTGAGTCAGCCTCCGGTAGGGCACGTTTAAGGAGCCATTCTTTGTTTGCTATTCTTACGTGTGTCCCTTTTACGCCGTATCTGACAGATTTTTGAACAGCGCTGAGCTCTTGCGATTCCTGATGAAGGCTCTGGAGGGTTGGAGGTGCCTTCTGCCTTTGCTACGGATAACCCGGCTCTGACACTTTCTGCCCTCCCTCCTCTTTCTCTCCTGCACTGAGAGGTTGCGTGTCTTCGCCGTAGGATTTACTGCCTTCAGCACCAGGACCTTTGATGTGAGCAGGCTCTGGGAGAAGAGTTATGGCTGCATAGAAAGGCTGGCTTCCCGTGCCAGCCCCCGTGCGTGCCCTCCAGGGGAAGACGCCGGGTTTAAAACTGGAAAAACACAGCTAGAAGATGTTACCACTTTCTTTCTTATTAAGCTCGTGTTGAGCCTCCAGTCTGTATCGAAAGCAGGTGTGTTTTGAGTGGTACTTGGGTGTCTTTGGAGCCCTTTGGTAGGAGCAACGCAGGATTTCCCTCTTAGATTGTCCTCTGCTCTCCCTAGCCCAGGGTAAGCAAATTACTGGCTTGGCTGGGTTTTTTTTTTCCCTACCTGTCCCCAAAGAAACAATATAAACGCCTCGAGTGTGTATCTATTGAGGGAGAAAGGGATTTTTAAATAGTGATGAACTGTGGTTTTCCCTCAGTGCAGCAAGCCCATTGTTCATTAGGGAAATACATTAATAATTCTCTTATGAACCTTGTTGGTAAGCGAGTCAGCTTTAATTCCTTTGTATCGCCAAGAGCTGCAGGTATGTATGTCTTCCTTACATGAGGGGAAAAAAAAAAAGGGGGGAAAAAAGCAATGCTTGCAAATTGGTCTTTGTTTCCAAGGAAACAAACTTGACATGCTTGAGCTGTGCTTGATGCAAACACGGCTAGATTCGGCAGACATGCCTCAGGATTATAGGAGCTGAATATTATTTTTAAACTACCTCAAATTTAAAAGCAGGGGAGAGGACGAGAATAGAATTTGTCGGCAGGATTTACCAATCTGTGCTTGATGAAGGCGCTGGGTGGGGTGTTTGAAAACCGCCTGATGTGGTGTAGAGAGAATCGTGTCCTGCGCTGGAAACGGGCATCCCCGGAGAAGGGGCAGCCAGGGGCCAAACGACTCCCGCAGGGCTCCGGTTCCGGGGCTTCGGTTGAAACCCTACGGCATAAATAGAGGTCTGAGGGGAGCTAAGCGCCGCACCCCGTGCCAGATTATTATGGTTTATCCCAGGTCACTTTACCAAAGGTTTTGCGCTCTAAAAATATTTCAGTGAAATGCCGCTTGCCAGCGCTTGGCGTGACAGGCTGCCTGGCGTTCGGCAGTCACACGCGGATGCTGTCCCAAATAATTTGCTAAAAAGCTGTAGCTTGACGTTGAGGTCTGGGCTCAATTTATCAGGGAAGGGATGAGGGAGCACCATTATGAGTTGTTTGTGTAGCGCGTCTGACATGAATGTGCTGTGGACTGATGAAAATCTCGACTTTAACTTGGCTTACCGCGTTGCACAGAAAGTCTCTTTGTATTTTTGTGATTCTCTTGGGAGTTTGGTTCAGGGGAAAAAGCTGAGTTTTGGCATTCGTCTGTCACCCTGATTTTTTTATTTTATTTTATTATTATTACTGATTTTTTCTGAAATGCTGTGTTGATAAAGTAACTTGATTTATTATTAATTTTTCTTTTTTAACCTTCCTTTGAAGACTCAAAAGCAGTGTTGAAGCAGGCGCTGGACATACATGGCAGAAGTATTAGCCTTGTGTGCTTGGGAACCCAGCGTCGCTCAGCAGAGCACACACACAATTGATGGATTTGAACACCCAGAGAGTTTTTTTGGCTTGGGCCCAACATGAGGAATCGAGTGTACATTAAAACTTTGTTGGGATGAAATAACCAATTTTTGCCTTGGCCTGCTGCAAGGCTTTACTTTTGCAGCAACTATTTTTTGCTTTCTGGAGTAGTTCCATGAGCTGGTTGGGATCTGTAGGGGATATGCAAAGGATATGTAGGGAAAGGCAAGTTTTCATTTAGGGAAAGGCAAGCTCTATAGTTTATAGAGGGAAAGGCAAGTTTTTATGTAGTGAAAGACAAGTTTTTATATGGAGAAAGAAAAGCTTTTAAGGGACAGTCAAGTTCCACATGCAGATTGTTCACAGTGTGCAGGGATGTCGTCCTCCGGCACTAAAAATGCCCAGTGGGCTTCAGCATTGTCTGTCTTTGCATATTTTGTTGTTTAGAAAGCTGGAAAGGATTAAAAAAAAAAATCAAATTCTCTAGTAATTCTTCTTTGAAATGGTCTCACTGCATTGAGGAGACAAGGTAAGGATGAAGTTATTTCAGGGCTGACTAGTGAAAAAGAAACCTCTCATAAAATTCAGGTCCTTAGGAAAAGGTAGCGTGAAGTGTGTTGTACTGGAGTCTCTTTTCCCCTTTGTTTCATCCTGCTTTTGAACTTCCTTGCAAATGGAATTAAAATAATCTTCGAGGTGATAGAAGGTAGACTGGGGTAGGTTTAGCTTTAAGATGGATGGCAAGAACTATTTGCATTGTGAGCTAAAAGCCTCAGTTGAAGCCCATTGAGGGGAAGAAAAGAAATAATTAATGGCATTTCATGAAAACATTGTAATTTATGGAAGGCCCAGAGTGAAAAATCTGCTGGTTTGAGTGTCACTAGGAAATGCTTCTTTTTGCACGAGGCTTGCCTGAGACAGGATTTTCCTTGCTTTTGTTCTAAAACAAGATGCTTGCTGCCTAAAAACGCCTGCTATCCCTGCAGCGAGAGCTTCACCTTCTTGACAGAGGATGGAAACAGGAAGGTTGGCTGGATCGGGGGGAATCCAGCACCTTTTTCTTTTTTTTTTTTCTTTCTTTCTTTTTTTTTTTTTTTGCTAATGACACTTCCTTATGCTTACATTTCATTAAAGCTCTGAAATGGCTGAAGATCAGCCGGTACTGAGCATGCTCCGGGGTGGAGGCTGCACCCATAGAGTGAGATGGATTTGTGGCTGGAGGAGTGATAGGCCTGGAGTCAGGATCTGGAAGGACCCAGCAGCTCCAGACCCAGCAGACGGGACGGAGGTAGGGCAGATCCGGCCGATTCCTTCCCCGTGCCCCCGGGCCGGGGGAACGAGGAGACCGGATGAAGTAAAAACTGTTGGAATTGATTCAAAAGCAGCATAGTTAACCACTGACACGAGATGGCTTCAAACCGCTTCCTGCGGATCTGCGGGGAGGGCTTTTAAAATACTGACCTTTACTGGCTGGCGAACCTATATAAAGAACGGACCTGTCTCCTCTTGGGGTGGTGACATAAAGCGACAGCAGGCAGGGGCTGGCGGCGAGGGCTGCGGGGACCTGCTGGGTTGCGCCTTCATATTGGAAGGCATGTGATCGCGTCTCCGTCGTGGGCTGCGCGGCTCGGGCGCTGATGATTATTAATGGGAAGCCTTGCAGGGCGCAGACCTGCTCCGCGCTTTAAATCCAGATCCGTCGGTGATTGTGGGAGGGTGAAAGAATGTAAAACTCAAACCTCCCTCTTTTCAAGCTTATTTTGCATTCCAAGGTTTGCAAATGAACCTTGCCACATCAGGTCCTCCAAACTGGCAAGGCGAGGAGGGAATACAGATGTGTTTATGCTTTTGGCCGAGAGATTTTTCCGTGCTTCTTGCCGGGGTTTGATGTGTTGGCGAGTGGCTTTGGGGGAAGGAAGGGGACTCTCTGAGTTGTGCTAGGTTGGGCTTTTGGATTTTGTCCGTAGTTGCCAGCTTTTTACAAGGACTGTGTAAACTCCAGTGGGTCTGTGCTGCACCAGCCGATTGACTCCAGTTGTACCAGCAAGCTGCGTGGTGAGGTGCCAACACAACGTTTACATTGGCTCTCGGTGTTGGTATCAGTGAGGTGTAGGGAGGTTCCGAGTTTGTGTGGAGCAGGGGGGGAGACGTTGGACACCAGGCGCAGCTCTTGCAGAGCCTGGCTCCTGCCAAGGTGTGTTTGTGGGTGTCAAACGCTTGTTTGAGTCCAGCTCTCCGTGATGGGGAGAGGTTTGCTCTGCTAGGCCATTGTGAATACCTCAGTTACAAAGTCACTGCGTTAATATTAACAGCAGTCTCTCTGATCCTGGTCCATCTGGAGCTGGCGTGCGGTATGGCAGAGCGGCCCTTTCTTCAGGGCAACTCGGGCTGCTTTTCATAGCAGGGGGTGGTTGGTAAGAGCAAAAGATATTTATTTTACTTCTGTGTCCCAGGGGATGGTCTTGCACAGTTGAGTCAATCTGCATGATGAGTCACTTCATTGCCTAAAGTAACTTGCCTGTTTACTGCTGGGTTCTGCGTTTCTTGCGCACCCAACGTGTCCTTGGCGCTTTCTGACCCTGTTTGGTATCTCAGCCCCGCACTGAGGTGATGACCAGCTTGCTTACTGCTCTTGCTTTTGCAGTCCCTGCTCAAAAGTCTGCTGGAGCCCCAGCTCGCTGGCCACGCAGACCTTCCCTTACTCTTTAATAGACACTGGCTTGTTTATAGTTGGATGAATGCACAAAGAAAAGCGTTTATGTAAAATAAATGGCATTGCAATTGTACACTGAAAAGGAGAGGTTTTGATTTTCTTTGGCTCAGATTGGGGCTGAGTTTACGGCTTTTTAGAGTGGATCTTGGTGGCTTTTCCTCCTTGTGCGACTCTGGCATCGAGGTGATCTCAGCCTCAAGTTTTCATGTATGGTCTGGCTCCCTTGATGAGGAGATTTGACTTAAGCAGTTTCAGATGCTGGAAAACCACTCCTGTGATAATTTCCTATTGTGCTTGTGTGAAAGGTGTAAGGTAGCCTTAAAGACCCACTGCCACCTTATGGCAGTTGCTGAAAAGCAGCCTCTTCAGAGCCAATTCTGTACATGCGTCATGCTTGCTTTATTTCTCCGCTCTTCTTAACTAGTGATATTTGCATGAAGGCAGGAGCTTTGTTTTTAAAGAGTTCATCTGCTCCTTCTGTTCCTCGCAGAAATTTTATCACGTCAGCAGAATTGCTCGTAGAGCCATCAACTGTGGGATTTTGTAGCTGAGTTCATGATCAGGGGAGAGATACAAAAGCATGGTGAAGGACTGATTCTCCTCCATGAAGAACTGGCTTATTTTCACGTGAATGCCCTAATCCTTAAAAAAAGAATAAAAAAAAATAGGTGTGAGGTCAAAGAACAGGGAGACGTTGAACACGTGAGGCTCGTTGGCAGAACCTCCACGCGAGCTCCAGTGTTTGTTTCAGTGAAGTGCTGCGGCAGAAGCGAGATTGAATGTCAGCAGCCATTTTTACAGCCGGCTCTGCTGGCAGAAGACTCCTCCTAAGCAGGGTGGCTTTGCACTGATGGGGGGCCGATCGCCACCCCATCAACTGTCCCCCCAAATAAACCAGTAAAACATTTGCCTGTGGAGCAAGCGGTTACAGCGATGAGCTTGCTCGCCGGTGCCGAGGTGGGATAGGTGAGGGGTGTTGGATTTAGGACTCTTCTTGAGCAAGGATGTGTTTGTATGGCAGAAGCTCGCAGTATGCGAGAGCTGAATGAAGGGGAGAAATGGTGGGTTTAGCTTGCCAAAAGAGAAGGAGCTGTGGTTACTATAAGTTAAAGCTGAAGGAGTTTATAATTGGGAACTGTTAGGAATACAGTGTGTTCTAAATTACAGCTGTCTGGCCAATATGCTTCTAAATAAAGTTCTAGGATTGCCCAGTAAATGAAATATTCAATCCATATTCTTACCAAAACATAGCAACATTTCCCAGAGAGCTTACAGCTCAACATCTGTTGCAACAGCATCTTTATTTTTAATTTAGTTTCTTTTTTTTATTTTTTTTCCCTTCTTTTTTTCTTTCATTTTTTCCCCTCCTCTTCTTGATGTGTGTGATGTACCCAATGCAGTGTCCCGGGGACTATTTCATGTTTCCTATTAAGTAAAAGCAGTTTTCAGCTTTGCTGGGGAGAGAGCGGGGAGGAAAGGAGCTGGTTTGGAAACTTGGGGGAAAAAAAAAACCCAACAGGTTTTGAAAGGTGGGGGAAGCTGTGATTCCAGAAGTGTGCATTAATGACTGCCTGCCTCTTTGGTTACCTGAGGCTGGAGGTGGCTCTTTGGACTCCCTTGGAGGATGCAGAGGATGCTCAGTGTGTCCTGGGACATTCTGGTTGAGAAATGTCGTACATAATGGCTGAGGAGAGAAGGGAGGCGTTCTAACAGCTTGCGGCAGAGCTGGGCGGTGCAGAAGCAAATCAGGATTCCAGCAGAAATGCTCATCTGCTATGGAAAGGCCCTTCAGCTTGTCATGCTTTTGGGATCACTTCCTAGGAGGCTGAAAGGGAGCTTCAGATCTCAGCAAGTGGAAGAAGAAAAGCCTGATGGAAATAAGGAAACCCCTCTGTATTTTTCAGAGCTAAATATTTTTCTTCCTATAGAAAGAGAAATCTCCCCCTGCCTCCCACTTGCGCTTCCTCTGCAATGGAGCTGTGAAAATGCCAAACGTAATGGTGTAATTAAGCAAAAGCCCTGAGGAACCCGTTGTCCTTTGTGAAGGGAGGTGGTTGTGCTGCTCTGCTGCCTTCCTCCTGAAAATGGGAGATTTCTGAAAGGGATATTCCAGCCTCGAATGGGAGAACGGAGGCCAGAGAGCCCCAGAGTCCAAATGCCTTCTGGTTCTATGGGCTCTGGCAGAAGGTGTTTTGAAAGGGGGGTGTGATATCTTGTCCCAGCTTGGTGGGGAAACTGCTGGAGAGCCCTTGGGTTAAATAAAGGGGAAAGCTTCACAGGGGCATGGGTTTGTTTTTACCCTGCAGCATCAGACAAAAACGCTTCCTCTGCCACTCTGGAGATGGGTCTCTAACCAGCTGGTTAGAAAAGAGCCTGTGCAGCACCCAACCTCTGAGATGGGGGAGCTGAGGGTTCTGGGGTCCTGGGGCAGGGGGCACCACTCTGACAGCCAACGGACCCTGCTCGGGTGCAGGGGTGGCTGTGCCCTAGAAGCTTCTTTTTCCTGTCGGATGGGATAAATGTAAGGTCTTATTAATCGTGGCACAAGCGTCCCCTGCCAACGCGGCGCTGCGCAGAGAAGCTGGTACCATGCCCTCGATGGCTTTGCTCAAGTTGGTGGTTGGACATCTGCAATACCCTGATCAGCTTTGCTTCTTGTTTGGGTTTTTTAAACCACGTTCGGTGCTTTCGAGGATGGTTGTGAGATGTGAAAAGCATCTCCAGTGGCTCCTGCTCTCGGTGTATTTTAACCTGGGCAGTAAAAACTGGTGTAGTGTTGAGATGAGGTGGGGAGTGCTGCCCTTCGGCGTGAGCGGCGAGGGTGAGGTGTGGTCCTCTGGCCTTCTCTCTGAAAGGGGATGGTGACTGTGGTAGCTCACTGACAATGCCTTTTGTTAATATCTTTGTTTCTATTTCTGGGGTTTTAATGAAAGCTTGGTAATTTCGTGCTTCAAGGAAGGGCAAAGCATCAGCTGCATTAAAGCCATCTTTGGTTTGAACTACAGTAATCTTTTGATGCGGCGGATAATGCAACTTCTGTCTGCGTAGTCGGGGTTTGCTGCTTTTGTTGCTTTTGTTTAGGGATTTTTGAGTTTGTCTTAAATGAGTTACCTCTACACCTCTCAGCAACTGATAGCAAGGCCAGGAAAATCTTGTTTTGTGGATATTAAAACTTAAGATTTATACCAAACAAAATCCCAGTGGGTGAAAAAGAGATCCCTGCTTTATACTGTCACCTCAAATGTTCCTTCCCTGTGAATTTAAGTCATCTCGATTTCGCCTGGTGTTTTTTAACCATTTAGGAGTGAAACTTCTTCAGAGCATGGAGAGACAAACCACGTCCTCCCAGCCGAGGCAGATCCATGGCAGGCTCTTTGCTGCTTTAACTATTGCCGCTTTGAGAATGTGCCTGGGCAGGGTGGTGAATTAGCTGCTTGGGCAGGAGAAAATGTGGCTTGTTGATGTTTCCAGGCTGCAATCATGCAATGGCAGGACACGCTCCTGCTGCGCTCAGCAGAGGAGGGGATGGGGAGAGCAGAGCAGGCGATGGCTTTGTGCTTGTGCCGAAGGCCTGAGTTTTACGTGCCTGCTTTTGGTGCAGGGTGTAGGGCAAACAAAATCCTTGAGATCCTTGGAACTTCATGATGGATTTCGATGGCTGTTTTTCTCCCTACAGCACAGGCTGCTCCCTGCCCCCTCCAGCCCACTGTAACACATTACACTTGGCTTGACTTCATTTTAATTCCCACTCTTAAAGAGAACTATCATCTCTGCTCTCAGGTTTTTGAAAACGGTTTGTTTTTTTTTTTTTTTTTTTTTACTTTGGCCAAGAAGAAGAGGGTGGTGCCACGGTCCAGTTCTGAGTTTCCTCTTCCTTCTGGCCTCTTCTCCTGTGTCCTCCCCCTGCTCAGGTGGGAGGTTCTCCAGCATGACACCCAGCTCCAGCAGCCTCCTGCTCCTGCCTCCGCTAAATGCTAGTCTTGGGCTTGAATCCCTTCCAGACCATCTCTGCTTACAGATGTTCCTGCAAGTTGCTCCAGCAGTTTTCCTGGGAGCTAGAGCAGATACAAAGGTTGCCAAGAGTTTAGGCTTAATTGTTAAGTGGAACAGAGACAAACTGCTTTTATTTTGAAGCTGAAATTTCTTCTTTTATCTCTCTGGCTGGGCCGGCTGTATCATATGGTTTGACATAGGCTGAGCTCAGCTCCTCTACCTAGTAGTGCACTATCACTTCCTTAGGGCTTTCCCCCCCTCATTCCTTCCCCCCCCCTTTTGTAATGACTGTCTTTGTGATACCCTTTTAAGGTTGGTTGTACCAGGTCAGGTTGTCATATTAATCCCCAAAGTGAAAAATAGCCCTCCTTCAGCTCAGCAGATCAGATCCCGAATGCACTTGCAGTTGGACCCTGCACACTGAACCAGTTTAACCCGTGTGCCTTCATCCCAGCGCTCAGAGCTCGGGAGCTTTGTGAAGCAGAACAAAATCGTCACGGGAGCATCCCCAAGCCGCCCAGCATCCCTCCCTGTCCCTCCTGCCTCTCCTTTTCCTGCGGGCAAGGGCTACTCTTGAAGGCCACCGAGACAGAACCTCACTCTATGGTTTCAAAGGCTTTTATTTTTTTCAGGCGAGCGATCAGTTTTGAGGCCTGGCACCCTGTCAGGGAGTTGACAGATGATCTGCATTACCGGTGCCTCCCCGGGATGCCCGGGATAATCGCGCTCCAATGGACGCCCTGGAGCCGGCAGGTTCTCTGTGAAATGGCTGCAGCTTGGAGGGAGCAGTGAAATGGTCTCCTCTGGGCATGCTCACTCTGTAGAGGGAGCTTTTATCACATGAGCAGAAACTGAATCACTGCTCATGAGGATCTGGAATATGCAACTCTTTGAGTCTTCACCAGAAGAAGACAACAGATGTCCGCAGGTACAGCAGGGTCCACCTCCCATGCTTCGCAAGGAGCGGCTCCCCGCCAGCCCTGGCCGTGGGCAGCCTGGCTCCTGATGGGAAGGAGAAGCCTCGGAGAGGAGGAAGACAGTTTGGGGAATCGTGGCTGGGAGTTAGTTATTTATTGGTTTCTACAGGGGTCTATTTCGCGGCCCCGCGGGCGGGAGGGCTGGTGGGGTGTGCTGGGGAGCTGGCTGGAGGAGGCTGGTCGGGCTCCCTCTGTGCCGCCAAGGATCGGTCCGTGTGCTGTGCCGCGGGCTCGCAGGTACCTCGGCATCCGACGGCACCTGGCTCCGGGCAGCCTTGGGCTTTGTTTCCTCACATCCAGGTGGTCTTTTATTTGTCTTCTGGGATGGGGAGGCTTGTTTGGGGTTGTGGGGATCTGTGTGGGTTTTTTTTAAATTCTATTTTAAAGTGTGAAGTTTCTGGAAAATTCTGCCAGGAGCCCTCCCTGCTCACAGCTCTTGCAAGCAAGAAGAGCAAACCCTGGGGTGTCCAAGCTGCTTGAAGACTGAACTTCCAAAGAGGAGGAGAGGGCCTGTGGCCACGTGGCACCTCCTTGCTAGGTCTCCTTTGACAGCCTCTGCTTGCATCAAGCAAGGCTACGGCTCACTGCTTCAGGTGGAGACATGAGCAAATGTCACTTTAGCAGGAAGAAACAAACCTTTTCATTTTCAGGTGGCTTTCTCCCCTCTCCTTTTTGTCTTTCTTTCTTTTTTTTTTCTTTTCTTTTTTTTTTTTTTTTTCATCGTAGATTGCCATCCCAGGGAACAGCTGCTTAAAATGAAACACCCGTGGCTGGTTTCATGGCAGGAGGCCCATGACTGCAACTTATTTTGAAAGTTGCCTAAAATTCAGACCCTGCCATCATCTTGGTTGGTTTTTTTTTTTGTTTTTGTTTTTGTTTTTGTTTTTTTTTCTGTCATTTTTGTTCCATGCATCTTTTTGATGCCACAGACCTCGGTAGGACTTGGGGCTGAAGGTCCCAGAGCCTTGGGGGGGTCTGGGCACTCCTGCCAGTGGGAAGAACACTGGCCTGAGCTGGCTGTGCTCGAGGGACACGCCTGAAGCTGCCATGCAGACACGATACTGAATTGTCACTTCAGGAGTGAGATGTGAAGATGGCGTTTAAAAGATGGGCGTTTACAGGACAATCTGTCGTGTCTCCACTGGACTATAAATACGCTCCTTGTTTATCATCTAGAAGATGTGTGCTACAGGAAGAGGCATCAGCAGTCACAAGGAGAGAAGCGAGATTTGACACTGAAGAGCAGAGGCCTGATCAGCTCTCATCCAGGGGTTAAGATGTGCTTTGGATTTGATGAAGGCTTAGGAAACAAGCAACCA
This sequence comes from Megaceryle maxima, assembly GCA_024605025.1. Lineage (NCBI taxonomy): Eukaryota > Metazoa > Chordata > Aves > Coraciiformes > Cerylidae > Megaceryle > Megaceryle maxima. Next base: position 5,830 of record JANHGN010018975.1, on the reverse strand, counting down.
AAAAAACACTGGGGTGTGCAGCACGTCCTCTTGTGTGGTGGGGCCCACGGTGACACTGGTGTCAAAGCTGCCAAAAACACCTAACGCTCCGTCCCTGCCGGCTGATGCCCGTTGAAAGCATCTGCAGAGAGACACTGAAAAGCCTGACCTACTTTGGAGGGAAGAGAGAAACCCGAGGTCTGGACTTGGCGCTGCTTTCCAGCAAGGGTTAAGAGCCCCAGAGCTTGGCCTTGGGGTCTTGAGTTTTTCCCCTTCATGCACTTATCTGTCTTCTAAGTGCCAGCATGAGCTCTTCCCATCTTCCCCAGGGCACGTTTGGACAGAGCTGGGCTCTGCAGCATGCATGGGGAGTATTTTCTGCTGATCAGCTCTCATTAGACAAACCTTGGACCTGGCTGCAGGGAGCAGGATCAGGCCCACGACCTGGAGGCTGGGGCTGTGGTGGTCATCCTGGGGCTCCTTTTGCCAGCCTAGCTCCCTTGACCTCTCCCACACGGTGCCATCTCCTAACAAAGGAGGAGTGCGTGGAGCTCCTGCAATGGCAGGGAGCTGTTTTATTCAGGTAAACAAGGAGTTTTAAGGAGCTTCACCCTCCTGGCCAGCTGGTTTAGGGGACTGGTGGCTTGACTCCTGCTGCTCCTCTTTGTTGTCCTTTTGCTGCTTTTTACTGAAGTTTTTCCTTCTCCACTTCCCACTCCTGGAGCCGAGAGTGGTCGAGGAATCGCCGCAGCAGGAGAGTTACCTCGATTTTGGTTCAGCCGGCAGGCTCGGGGCTCTGACAGTGTGCGCTCCCCGCTCACGAGGCTCAGAGGACCATATGTTCCTGCAGTGAGATGTAATGTCAGTGATTTGGAAACGAATCTTGGATTCATAACCCTTAACTACCATTTTCAGCCGGTTATTTTTGAGTCCTCTGAATTTAGAGTTTTGACACTAATCCCTCTTTGCAGAGGGGTCCTTATGTCCCCTGGTGTTTCCCTCGGTCCTGTGGGATCCATCCCTCCCTGTGCCTATGTGGACTCCTTGGTCTCTTGGGTGGAGGAAGAGATGTCTGGCTTTGCTGTCCGGTGGTGTTGGTCCCAGTGGGGGGCAGAGGAGGAGGATGGGCAGCAGGCAGCACTGCCTGCCAGGATTTACAGTAGTCGGGAAAGCAGCAGGAGTGAAGCTCACAAACTGTACGAGCTAATTGGAAAGTGTCCTTAAAAAAAGAAAACAGAGGGGGAAAAAAATGTAGAGCAGGCTTTAAAAAAAAAAAAGAGTAGTCTGGGACCCAACATAACAGCTTGCTGCCTCCAAAACAGGTAATTTTTCTGTCTTTTTTCTTCAGTCCCCATCAGGAAGGTGAAGGCTGGTGGACGTGGTGGAGAAGGGTTGGTTGAGGCAGTGGGGGTTAAGAAGGTCTGACGTGCAGGCGTCTACCCTGCAACGCTGCCATACTGTGTCGGAGCAGCACAGTGCCTCTTGCAAAAGAAGCTTTTCACAACTTGTCCTTGTTCCAAGGATGAGGAAACCTCCGGCTCTTCTGGCATTTTCTCTCTGTCATAAGTCAGAGCTGCTTTCACCTGTAAAGTATGATCAGCCCGGATGGGGAGAGGACTGGAATGGAGAGGGGCTCGGAGGAACCTTGCAAGGCTTTTCATGGAGCTCTTGGTGTTAAATGAGGAACTTTTCCCCTCCTCCTCTCCTCATTTTCCTGCGTGCCTGCAAAAATACTCTGGTTTGCATTTAAAGGAGAAAACTGTATGTGCTGGGATTAAGCCAACTTGTTTATTCAAGGGAAATACCATATTTCCAAGCCTTTCTCTCGCAGAGGAAGGCTTGACGGAGGATGGCAGACTGGGCTGGGTATTATATTTTTAGGTGCCATCGAAGCACGGTTGTGATTCAAAGAAGCTAAAATTCATGGCTGGCATTTTACATCGAGCTCTGCGAGACCTCTCCTCCCAGCCCCCAAAGGGGTTAACATCTCCTTCCAAAACAGGTGGATTTTGACCTAAATCAAGAAGGGGAAAAAGGAAAAAGAAGGAAAAAAAAAAAAGAAAGAAGAAGAAGAAAAAACCCCAAAACAACCAAACACCACCACCATCCAAACAAAACAACAAAACCATCAACCCCCCCAGCCTGCTCCTTCCCATGCTTTTGCCATTTCCTTTCTCCAAAGCGGATTTTTATGGCAAGAGGGCCGGGGGGCAGCGAGGGGCCGGGAGGCAGCCGCCCGCTCCTCTCCTCCTGTCAAAAAATGGCAGGTCAGTGTGTGTCTGTAAACAATGCAGTTATGAAATGGCAGCGCCAGGCCGAGCTGAGCATGCTCGGGGAGCTGCCTGTAGGGGGAGGTGAGCCGAGAAAGATGATCTAATTCAGTGCAATTCTTGGGATTGAAGGAAAAGCCCAGGCTCCACTCTTAATGACAGAGCAGAAAAACCAGGCCCCACGCCGGGGACGAAGCCCGTAGGCCATGGAGGAGAGGGGGTGAGGATCTCCCACCTCTAGGACTTCGGGTGCTGGGCAGCGCTGTGTCGCTTTCTCACCCTCCAGGAGAGTAAAGCCTTGGTGAGGTTTTGCTGTAGTTCTTAGAGGGCCAGGCCCGAGGGTGCAAGTTTTTATTATTATTCTTCTTTTTTTTTCTTTTTTCTTTTTTTTTTTTCTTTTTTTTATTTTTTTTTGGTGTCTTTTTTTTCCTTCCCCCCCTCTTCTCTCCCTGTCCGCTTTTCCGTCTCTCAGGCGTCGCTGTCTTGCTGCTGGCCTCTCGATGGCTGGAGGTGACCCAGACGGAGGTGGTGTGGGCAGCTGAGCGAGGTCCTCCAGGTCCCAAGGGAAGCCCAGTTGGGGGTTTCCTTCCTCCGCCTCCCCAATGAGCCCCTTCTGCTGGGCGCCGTCGGGACGGGCAGGGGGAGCGGGAGCTGCTCTGTCGGCTGCGGTGGTCTGGGGGTGGGAGGAAGAGGAGTGTGGAGGCTGAAGAGGTGCTTGAGTCCCATTGATGGGGGTGAGCTGCCTTCCAGTTCCCCTGCCCTGGGCTGCTGCAACCTGCTTGCTCCAGGCTCCTCTTGGTGCTCTGGTTTTATCCTGGCTAAGCCTTCCTGGGCACTGGGTGTTTCTGAAATGGTTGGTTTGCTTTTGCTGGAGATAGTGATGAATCTTGGTCTCCATTTTAGGGTTTTCTTCCCCCCTTCCTCTCATGGGTGCCTGGAGGAGGCAGGCAGCAGCTGTGCTCCTTGCTAACCTCAGCCCGTGGAAGGAGGAGATGCCTTTGTCTGCTCTGGATTTACACTTGCCTGCACATACAAATTGCACTGGCTTTAACTCTACTGGGACACAGCTAGATGGGTACGACGCTTCCCAGCGTGGAAGCAGTGAGGGAGCATAAATGGATCTCCCCTTCCCAGGAGGGCATGGGCTCTGCAAACCCCCCATGCCATTGTGGGCCGCGTTGTCTTAGGAGAAGTCACATTGTTCAGTCCTGTTGTGTTTCATGCACGTGTCTCCTTGTTCCCAGCTGTTGCATGCAGGGACTTGCGCCTCGTTTCTACCCTTCCCCCTGCTTCGGGAGTTGATTTGTGTGGCTGGAGTAAGAGAGAGGACATGGGGGTAGAGAAGGAAGCGTTTCTTTTCTTTAGGAAGAGTCTGGATGAAAGGAATTCAAGAGACAAAAGAATTGCAAAGAATTTGATTTGGGGACAAACTTCAGGCTGAGGGCAGCGCTTGTTGTGAGCTGCAGATAAAATTCCATGTTCACATGATTGCATGAGGCTTATAAGGAAGTGGCCTTAACCTAGAAAAAAGGAGCTTTGAGACTGGTGACTGCTTTGTAGGCCAGGTATGCTCGTGGTTATGCTTCCTTCCTTCTCCAGATCAAATGCTTCTGCTGCTTCTAATGACGGGCCCTTGGTCAGCGTCTCCACAAGCTGTGATCCCAGACCTTGCCCGTGCAGAGCAGGACCTGAGAAGTGCCGAGATCTGAAATGAGCAGCCTTCGTGTGCCTGCAAAAGAAACACTCTCTTTCTACAAGCGTTTACTCAATCATTACTTCCTCTATAATTAAGTACAAAACGTTTGTCTTCTCTTTAAGGCAAAGGTTATTATGAACAAGTTGGTTTGGGTTTTGTTATTTTTATTTTTTCCTTTAGGAGAATAAGGGAGGAAAAAAAAAAAAGGAGAATCTGCTGCTGGGGTTGCATCATTTATTGAGAGCTTTGCCTTTCAGCATTGCTACAGCGTGTGTTGCAGACCTCGCCAGTGCCTCACACAGGAGGCCCTGCCCTGCTGAAAGCTTTGCCAGAGCCCCAGTTCTGCTGGGGAGCTGCTGTTGGGGACATGTGCCCAATATGGGGATCATTGCCCGGTGGTGGCACTTCTTGAGGGGCTGGTGTCCACCTCCTGGCTGGAGGCCTCCTAGACCAGGCAGGGTCAGTCCTGTCCATCCCACTGGGTCTGTGGGCAGATGTCTTGGGGCAGCTGCTGCCCCGAATGGGAGTGAGCAGAGTTTCAGAGGAGTCCTCCTGCTCCCAGCCCTTTCAGCTTCAGCTATAGCTGCAATGGCTCTGAGCAGAGTAATGCTGCTGCAAAGCCTCAGGTTCCCAGATGGTTGATTTTTAAGACAAAAAAAAAAAAAAAAAAAAAAAGAAAGGAAAAAAAAAAAAAAGAAAAAGACCCTGGTGAAGGTAGACATCTTAGCACATCAACCTCCACTCCTTCCTGGTCTGCCTGGAGAGAGCTCTGGTTCATGATGTAACTCGCTGGTCTCTTGGGCTTGGTAAGCTGCGATGTGTTGGAGTTGTGCTCTGCGTGCATTGTCTCTGCCTAGAAAACCTGTTTGGACCTTTGCGAAGGGCACCCGGATGGCTGATGAAAATGCCAAGGAGGAGGCTGAGAAAGCTCGCTCTGTGTTTCCCAGCTTTGTTCTTTCTTTTTCTCTCTCTCTCTTATTTTTTCTTTTTATTTCTTTTTTTTTTGGTGGGCTTCTTTTTTTTTTTTTTTTTTTTTTTTTTTTTCTTTTTTTTTTCTTTTTTTTTTTTTTTGTTTTTCTTTTTTTTTTGTGGTTTTTCT